>VXBP01004636.1:379155-404133 GCA_013400115.1 Rhinopomastus cyanomelas
GGCTCTGCTCAGGGGCATCTAGTGATAGGACAAGGGGCAGTGGGTGTCAGCTGGAACACAGAAGGTTCCACATCAGTATGAGAAGGAACTTCTTCCCAGTGAGGGTGACGGAGCCCTGGAAGGGGCTGCCCAGGGGGGGTTGTGGAGTCTCCCTCTCTGGAGATGTTTAAAACCCACCTGGACATGTTCCTGTGCCACTTGATCTAGGTGATCCTGCTGTGGCAGGGGGATTGGACTGGGTGATCTTTTGAGGTCCCTTCCAATCGCTAATGACTCTATGATCTCAGAAAATAAGCAGATATGGCCCTGGGGTACCTGATTTAGTGGGCATGGGGGGGGTCAGGTTGATGGTTGGACTGGATGATCTGATAGGTCTCTTCCAACTAGAATGATTGTGTGAGTCCATGAGAAGCAGGCTTTCTGTGTATGAAGGGAAGTTAAAACGTGTTCTTCACTTCCAACATCAACAAATACAAGCGTTTAGCGTGGATTTTATGGCACGTGCGTTGTCGAGGTCGGAAAGCTACTTGCTCGTTCAGCAGGAGTGGTGCCGCGTAACAGCACAGGTTAGGATTCGTTAGCCAGTCCTGCCCTTTTCTAAACGAGTCCATCATCACCGTTTCAAAAGAGGGGGCCACACAACGGAAAACACCTCTAAAACCCTCACTTCACTTCCGCTGATCCGATCGCGTTTTCGGAGTGCAAGTACAAAATGCTAAATGGCTCACGAGGGCGGACGGCGGCAAATAGATTCCTGGTGCTGGCTTCTTTATTATGCAACACCACTGTGAAAACGTCCCAATAGGTGCGCGAGGAAAATGGAATGAGGTGATAAATAATTTATAAGTAGATAAAACTAATCAGAACTCCTCAATTCCCATTGTCCCCACACAGGTGCTCAATTACTTCCCTGAAGAGGCCAAGAGACCAATAACCCGACATCTGGGATCTAAATGAATTTTTTTATTAAGAAAGATATTAAAACTTCTGTAAGAGCACCAAAGTAGCTAATCTAAATTCTGCGCAGATTCGCGAACAACATTTCATGTCTCCTTCCTGATGGCGCTCCTCCAGCGGTTGTGAGCCTTGCTAGAGCAATCTGCTGATCTCGCGTGCAAATCGATGCCTTCACCTTCACCAACAGTCACATTTCCTGCAGTATGGCCTCGCTTCTCTCTATGTTTACTCTGGGCTTCTAAACCACAAGGTTTTCTGTACAAATGCAGAATATAGGTCACAGAAAGTTAGGGATTGGAAGGGACCTCCAACGATCATCCAGTCCAATCCCCCTGCCACAGCAGGATCCCCCAGATCAAGTCACACAGCAAGATGGCCAGTGGGCTTTAGACATCTCTAGAGAAGGAGACTTTACAACCTCCCTGGGCAGCCCCTTCCAGACCCCCCTCAATCTCTTTCTTGAAGTGAGGGACCCAGCACTGTCCCCAGGACTTGAGTGGGGCCTCCCCCCTGCCCAGTACAGGGGGAGAATGACATCCTTCATCCTGGTGGCCACGCTATTGCTGATCCAAGCCAAGATGCCCTTGGCCTTCTGGGCACCCTGCTGGCTCCTGGTCATCTGGTTGTCACCCAGTGCTGCCAGGTCCCTCTCTGCCAGGCTGCTCTCCAGCCCCTCATCCCCCAGTCTGTAGCTGCAGGGGGTTCTTGTGGCCAAAGTGTAGGCCCCTGCGCTTGGCCCTGTTAAACCTCACCCCGCTGGCCTCTGCCCATTGACCCAGCCTGTCCAGCCCTTTCTACATAACACAGTTTTCATTACCTACTGCTGACCCCAGTGCACACTGCTAAAACCAGTACTCACTTCCAGTAAAGCATCGTTTGGGTGCAGCGTGTCCACGTGCAGATCTTTGGTGCTGTGTTCTTACACAAGGACAAAGTGCTACAACACCAGACCTCACCAAGTACTTTAACCCTTCAGACAGGGAGCCTGCTCATTTCAGCCGTAATTATTGAGCATGAACCACTTAAGGCAATCAAATAAAATCAGAACAATCCAGCAATTTACTGCGCAACGTGTATAATTTAAAAATCAATTCAAAGCTTCAATTTCTTTCTCTCTTCCAGTTTTTAAACCAGCCCTTGTCCTTGAAAAAAGGAAAAAATATATGCACATGCACCTCCAATATTTTTCCATGGTTTGAATGCTCTGAACACACTGTATAATCTTAAAAACCAAATTTTCCCTCTTAGTTTCACTCTTAGTTGAGCCCAGCACAGAGCCACCAAGATGATGAAGGGAGGGGAGCATCTCCCTGCTGAGGAAAGGCTGAGGGAGCTGGGGCTCTTGAGCTTGGAGAAAAAGAGACTGAGATGTGACCCCATGAGTGTTGATCAATATGTGAAGGGTGGGTGTCAGGAGGATGGAGCCAGGCTCTGCTCAGGGACATCTAGTGATAGGACAAGGGGCAATGGGAGTGAGCTGGAACAGAGGAGGTTCCACAACAATATGAACTTCTTCCCAGTGAGGGTGACAGAGCCCTGGCAGGGGCTGCCCAGGGGGGTTGTGGAGTCTCCTTCTCTGGAGCTGTTTCAAACCCACCTGGACTGTTCTGTGCGACTTGGTCTAGATGAGGCTGCTTTTTGTTGTCCTCCTGTCCCTCCTCACTGCCTCCCAACTCCCGAGGGGAGGGGGAACTGGTTGCAGAGGTCCTGGTGACAGTCAGAGCTGTTTATTTTGCCTTTTGTTGTTTGGGTTTGGTTTTTAACCCAGAAAAATCTCTGATGTTTTCCACTGGCCAGTAAACGATCCAACTTTGGAAATAATTTTGACATAAATTTCTCAAGGCTTGGATTTCTCAAGCTATTATTTAGTAAACCTCTCTGGAGTGGGTGGAATCTTTCTGGTAGCCGTCTCGAGTGACTAAAACTCATAGTCACGCTACTTTGATGAGCAAATGAACTCCAGCTGAAATCAGAATGTTCTCTTGTAAATGGGATGCATAAACTTGCAAATCCAGGGTGTGTGAGCACCAGTGACTTTAACAAGCCTAAAAGCAGCAGGAGATCCCCCAGTAGCTCTCCACAAGTTGGAATAATCACACGGTGCTCATTTTTAGAAGCTGAATTTTCTAAGTGGAAGCTGTTTTCGTTGTTATGCCTCGAGTTTAAATTGCAGAGTCAACCCACGACCATCAGAAAGAGCTCAAAGTGCTCTGCAGAAGTTAGCAGTACATAGAATTGAATTATCAGGTGTATCGGTGAAGAACTACCACAGAAATACAGAACCACAGTGTTACTGAGGCTGAAAGAGACCTCTGGGCTCAGCCAGCCCAGCCCAGGACCTAACATCACCCCAGCGGCCAGACCCTCGCACTAAGGGCCACAGCCAGGCTGCCCTGCAACACCTCCAGGGATGGGGACTCCCCCAGTGCTCTGGGCCGTCCAGACCAGGCTCTGATCACCCTTTCTGTGAGGAAGGGCGTCCACACATCCAACCTAAACCTCCCCTTACTTATGCCGTCACATACCAGCCTTGAAAACACACTGAAAGGGTAAATGTTCCACTTAGGTTGTGATTAAAAACTTGAGCTGAGTCACTTCTGTAAGTAGTCTTCTGGAACCACAGTGAACAACCCTTATGTTTGCCTGAAATAACTGGTTATTTTTAGTGGTTGTTGTCCATTACTTCAGAATCACAGAACTACTGAGGCTGGAGAAGACCTCTGAGATCGTCAGGTCCCAGCCTGTGACCTAGCACCACGACTTCCTGAGCCTGAGCTAGTACTGAGAACTTCGATTCATGGATAGAAATGCTCTTCTGGATGCTGGCACAGGTTGCCCAAGGCAGCTGTGGCTGGCCCATCGCTGGCAGTGTTCAAGGCCAGGCTGGCTGGGGCCCTGAGTAACCTGCTCTAGTGAAGGTGTCCCTGCCTCTGCAGGGGGATTGGAACTGGATGATCTTTGAGGTCCCTTCCAACACTGCCCACTCCATGATTCTAGAGTTTTCTAGTTACAAAGACTATTATTTAACACACTCATGTCTTCTAGATGGTCTTTTGAGGTCCCTTCCAATCCCTAATGTCCTGTGATTACTTTAGAACCTTCTGAGAAGTATTTGCTCCCAGAATCTCTGCTAACCACAGTTTGTTATAGGGCAGTGGAACAACTACTAAGACCTCCAGTTCAGCAGCAGGGAAGGGAATATTCTTGGGCTGTAAATTTGAGCTTCCACTCATTTAGCTTCTGCTCACGCACAGTTATCAGCAACTTTAATGAGAATATTATTTAGATTCCTGTTATAACTTGCAAAATCTTAAAATAAGTTCCTCTTTATTCAAACTACCCGCTTGCGACTTACTTAAATGAGCTCAGGGTTCTTTAAATGTCAGAATGTGAAGACACCATACAGATGGCACCAGGCAGGAGCTGGGCAAACCCTAATTAACCCAGACGAGTGAAAAAGCAACAGCTGTAGAAGTGGAATAAGATTGTGTTCCTCCAGAAACTGGGCTTCAGATCTGGCTGGGTCAAGGAAGGAGTGGAACTGGGCTTCCTATTTCCATTAAGACACTCCTCAAAGCTGCATCGGGAAATTGAAGTCGGTTGACTCAAGTGTGAAACTTTAATTGTAGGTTCAGTCTGGATGTCTGGGTAATGCAGCGATGACTGGATTGTCCGGTTGTGATGAGGGGGAGAGACAAGAAAGGACTGGATTCAGCCACGACGAAACAACAAAGGTAAGTGCTACAAAAAGACATGAAAGGTAGCTCACAGAACATTAGGGATTGGAAGGCATCTTGGAAGATCATCCACTCCAACCCCCAAGCCACAGCAGCATCACCTAGACCAAGTCACACAGGATCACGTCTGCATTTTCTACAACTATTAAAGATTTTAGAACCTTATGCCATTAAATCATCTATACGTCTTCACAAACCATTTTAAACACCTTCCATTTAGCAAGAAAATTGTTGCATTGCAGTACATTTAAAAATCCTAGGGAGTTGTCTCCCAAACTGTCCCCAACAAAAGCTACAGGAAATTTGACAGCACCCTGCTGAAGTTCTGAAACATTATGATCCAGTACTTTATGGATATTCATGTTCATAAATGTGTGAAGGGTGGAGCCAGGCTCTGCTCAGGGGCATCTAATGATAGGACAAGGGGCAGTGAGTGGGAGCTGGAACACAGGAGGTTCCACATCAGTGTGAGAAGGACCTTCTTCCCAGTGAGGGTGACAGAGCCCTGGAAGGGGCTGCCCAGGGAGTTGTGGAGTCTCCTCCTCTGGAGACATTTCAAACCCCCCTGGCCATGTTCCTGTGCAGCTGGATCTAGGTGATCCTGCTCTGGCAGAGGAATTGGACTGGATAATCCTTTGAGATCCCTTCCAATCCCTAATGTTCTTTGCTTCTGTGATCTAGCTGATACAATTTGTTGTTCCTTCCAGTTGTTTGTCATGTTTACAAAAGCATTTATTTATCTTCTCATGTTCATGTCGTTAGGATACTCTAAATAATGTAGTGCCGTATACAAGATTAAACACTTCTCATATATTTAAAGAGCCTCCACGGGCTCCAGGGAGTCAATTGCTCTTTTGCTGTTTTTTCAGTTTAATAGAGTTGAATATTGATATCAAAGGAAAATAAGGAGAGCTGTATCAGGAAGTGTTTAGATTAAGAAAAGCTCTTAAGATCCACTTTCTCGAGTGTTCCTTAAGGCTTGCTAGAAAAGTGCCCCTAACAGAAACCCCACCCTTCTGATTTCCAGCTGTTTCATTTCACTGTTGATTCCAATTGCCCACAAAATATCAAAGAGATAATAACAAGTAGTTTCAGTAGGTGTTTCTCCATGGCTGGAGAACATGAGGGGTTGGAAGTGACCTCGAAAGGTCATCCAGTCCCATCCCCCTGCCACAGCAGGATCACCTAGATCCAGTCGCACAGGAACATGCCCAGCAGGAGTAACACTACTCAGCTTTGGTGAGTCTGCTCCTTGAGTAGCATGTCCAGTTCTGGGCCCCTACAAGAGGGACTTTGAAGGGCAAGAGAGGGGACAGAGGCAGCTACCAAGCTGGTAAAGGGTTTGGAACAGGTGTGGTATGAGGAACAGCTGAGGGATCTGGGGCTGTTCAGCCTGGAGAAGTGGAGATTGAGGGGAGACCTAATTGCTCTCTACAGCTGCTTGAAAGCAGGTTGTAGAGATCCAGTCTGTTCTCCCTAATGGCCAGTGTTAGTATGAGGGGAAATGGCCCTAAGCTGCTCCAGGGGAGGTTCAGGTTGGATGTCAGGAGGAATTTCTTTCCTGAAAGGCTTCTCAGGCACTGGGACAGCAGCTGAATCCCCATGCCCAGAGGTGTTTAAGAGAAGGGTAGATGTCATGTTGAAGGACAGGGTTTAGTAGTGCTGATAGGGCTGGGAAGAGGTTGTACTCAGCAACCTTGAAGGTCTTTTCCAGCTGAGACTGTTCTGTGATTCTGTAATTATGTCATTTTCAAACTGGTATTTTCTTCCTGTGACGGGCTTGGACTCCCAGATCCCATTTTTACTCTTGAAAACATCCTCCTTCAGTACACAGATGTCATTTCACTTTACTACAACAGTAGTAAAGTTTCTGCTTGTGTAAAGAACTATTTCTGCAGCGACCATCTGGACTGCAAGAGTCTTTCTTGGTTTGACTTGTTTCATTGCAAGGAGGTGTTTCCTGTCGAGACAGAGAGGGGAAAAGAATTGAGGCGAGTGGCACAATTAATTCAGCACAATAGTGACTTCAAAAACAGCAGAGTAAGAGCAGCCGTGTTACAAATCCAGTGTAACTAAGAAAATCAACTCTAAGTAGCCAATAGGCACATTTGCTTTGCTTTCACGTTATTTAAAATCATTTAAAAACCCCTTACAAATGTTGAAAAATAGGGTGTTTTCTTTCTCACCCCAAGTCTTGCAGAGGGGTACTGCCAGAACTATTCTCTCCTACGCCTGGAGACCTTTAAGACCCACCTGGATGTGTTCCTGTGTGACTTGGTCTAGGTGGTCCTGCTGTGGCAGGGGGTTGGACTGGATGATCTTTTGGGGTCCCTTCCAGTCCCTAATGATTCTATAGTAAGTCAGTAGACAGGAAATATATTTTCAGACTGCATTATAATTCGGGGGGGGGGGATTTGTCCCTTTCTGCAACTACCTGAAGGGTACTGGGAGGCCTCCCCTCCAGTACTAGGGGCAGTGCTGGGCCCCTCACTTCACGAAGGAGATTGAGAGGCTGGAGCAGGTCCAGAGGAGCAGTGAGGCTGGGGAAGGGACTGGAGGGAAGGCTGATGGGGAGAGGCTGAGAGAGCTGGGGGTGTTGAGCCTGGAGGAGACTCAGGGGGGACCTTCTCCCTCTCTCCAGCTCCCTGAAGGGAGGTTGTAGTCAGGTGGGGGTCGGCCTCTTCTCCCAGGCAACTAGCACCAGGACAAGAGGGCAGGGCCTGAAGCTGCCAGGGGAGGGTCAGGTTGGGTGTCAGGAAGCCCTTCCTCACAGAAAGGGTGATCAGAGCCTGGACTGGACTGCCCAGGGCAGTGGTGGAGTCCCCATCTCAGGAGGTACTGAAGGCCAGCCTGGCTGTGGCCCTCAGTGCCCTGCTCTGGTCGCTGGGGCGACATCAGGCCCTGCACTGGGCCCGATGGTCTCAGAGGGCTTTTCCAGCCCCGGTCATTCTGTGATACCCATTACATTTTTTTGACTCTCTTGCTTTCTCTTTGTTGCAGTGCAAGGAGCCGGGGAAGGCTCTTTCCTGCAGAAGCAGAGCGTAGGCCTTGGCCTGGACACGGCGTCAAACGGCTGCCCTGTGGAAGGGCCGGAGGCCTGGCCGAAGGAGCAGCACAGCTCGAGGAAAACAGGCTGGCACATGGCCTGGGCCCCAGCTCCTGATCCCCCCTGCCAGGGCACAAGCAACCTCTGCGGTTCTGCGCTGGATGCCTTCCAGGCTCAGCGGTGCGCTGAGGAGAGTCCAGCGGCACCACAGAGGGGAGGCTTTCTGCATCGACAGGCAGGACAAGGTAAGGCTCAGGGCTGTTAAACACGTTCAGATGCTTGCTAAAGAAAAGAGGGATGGAGAGATGACAGCACTCCACGAGGACATCATTTTTTCATCTTCTTTTCCTTGCTGTTTTATAGCCCAGTTAATGATCAGTTTGAACATTCAAAATAAACCACTGCTGAACCATCTCAAATAGGGACGGTGGAATGGTTTGAGCCTTTAGCCTGAAACCCTCATGGATATGTTCCTGTGTGACTGGATCTAGGGGATCCTGCTGTGGCAGGAGGGTTGGACTGGATGATCTTTGGACGTCCCTTCCAATCCCTGATGATCTGTGACTCTGTGAAATATGCCAGGTCTGTGCATCTGGTGACCAGGTCGGTCTCCTCTTGTGAACAGAAATTAAAAGATGTAGTGATGCTATGAAATTCTGGCATTTAGGATGGACATGCAAGAACTTTATACAGACTGGGCATTCTAGATCTTTCTGTTATGGAAAAATAGCTCTTTTAATTGTGGATAAAATAATATTCATAAACAGTACAAATAATATTCAAAAAGAGACACTTTTATTAAGAAAAAAAGGATTTTTCCCTAAATACTTGCTCTGTCAGTGTTGGAATATGTATTTGCCATCTTCAGACATTTTGAAAAGATCAAATGGAAGGGGCTGCCCAGGGGGGTTGTGGAGTCTCCTTCTCTGGAGACAATTAAAACCTACCTGGCACGTTCCTGTGTGACTTGGTCTAGGTGATCCCAGTGTGGCAGGGAGATTGGACTGGTTGATCTTTTGCGGTGCCTTCCAATCCCTGATGTTCTGTGATTCTGTGAACTCTGTACTTTTCTATACGTGAACTTCTTGAAGTACCTCAATGTCACGCTGATTTTGAGTTGCAGAAATGGTGTAGACAAATAAGTGGGACAACATGATGCTGTTTTCAATAAATATAAATATACATATATGAGGTTCCATGGAAATGTCAGAAGGAACATCTTCACAGTCAGGGTGACAGAGCGCTGGAACGGGCTGCCCGGGGTGAATTGTGGAGTCTCCTTCTCTAGAGGCATTTAAAACCCACCTGGACATGTTCCTGTGTGACTGGGTCTAGGTGATCCTGCTCTGGCAGAGGGATGGGACTGGGTGATCTTTTGGGGTCCCTTCCAATCCCTAACATGCTGTGATCCTGTCATATATCTATATATAAATATATATTTATAAAGTTAAATATCTGTAATTTTCTTTATAAATGTATATATAAATACATTTAAATATTATTTAAATACTATAATATTTCTAGTATTTAAATTATATTCAAATATATACGTATCTATACAAACATATGTTAATACCTATTTAAATATTATTTTAAATAACAGCTTTTTCTATAATACACTCATTGTTGAGTATAAACTCAAAACTCTTCATGTTTAGAAGGCAGTCTTTCCACACCAAGTAGTCATAGAGTACAAAAAGAAAGTTAGAGTGGAGAAAAACAAATGAGAGGTTTTTTCCCCCCGTTTTTTTGTTTTCACTTCTCGGAAAACAGCAGAAATATTTCATACTGTTGCTGCTTTTTGATGCTTGTATTGAATTTTTGATGACAGTTACAGCCTTGCAATTTTCCTTGACAATAAGGAAGAGGTAAATGATGTGGAAAGTGGATATATTATCAGCATGATGCATTTGGAACAAATTTAATTTAACAGAAAGCAGACAATCCTTTCTCCATCAATATCAGTCTGACATCAGTGGACACTACAGTGTTTTCTGTTTAATGCATCTAAAATCCAGAGAAGGCAAAAAACCTTTGTGCTGTTCACTGGCGCTGCCCTAAAAGGGATAACTTGAACCATCAGTGGCTGAAACTTACAGCACAGAACACACTTAAAGCAGAATAATAAATAATACTAAAGGAGAGCAATGCAAGCCAAGCCTTCAGCATCTTGAAAGTTTGTAAGTACCTCTGGAAACTCAGCAGCACTTTTCATACCCCCGCAGTCTCTCGCTGGTTTTCTCTCAAAGCCTCTTGATTAAATACTCATTTCTGCTGCCTTCTCTTGCAGCCATTGAGTTCATCTTTGCCTAAACATTTGAATGCCTGAACAAAGCTGACATGAGACTATGTCCAGATGATCTGACTTTATTACGGAGGTTACTGCTGAGATGAAAAGGTTGATCAGAATCAGTCTTGGGGAGCTGGGTCTCTTGAGATTGGAAAAAAGGAGGCTGAGGGCTGACCTCATTAACGTTGATCAATATGTGAAGGGTGGGTGTCAGGAGGATGGAGCCAGGCTCTGCTCAGGGGCACCTAATGATAGGACAAGGGGCAGTGGGTGTGAGCTGGAACAGAGGATGTTCCATATCAATGTGAGAAGGAACTTCTTCGTGGTGAGGGTGACAGAGCCCTGGAAGGGGGGTTCAGGGAAGTTTAGGTTGGATATTAGGCAAAACTTCACTGAAATGGTCATCAAGCAGTGTAGCAGGCTGCACAGAAAGTGGCTGAGTCACCTTCCTTGGCTCAATATAAATGCAACGTAGATACGAAGTTCAACGACGTGGCTTAGCTGTGCGCTTGGCGGAATGGTTGGACTCAATGATCTTAAAGGTCTTCTCCAGCCTAAATGAGTCTGTGATTCTCCCTGCCTCCACAAACCTCTTCTGTCACTCTGGCCCGTTGCTGCTACTCCTTTGCACTAAAGAGCAGAATCCCTAATGAAATGCCCTCAAGAACAACGTCTGGGAAGACTATGCAAAGGAAAATTCACATTTCTGAGTGAAAAATAGATGTTTCCTTCACAGATATTTTCATTCTGCTTTTGTAGGCAGGTGTCACCTGCACACATACAGTTTCTCCCATCGAAGCAGACAAGCTTTAGCCTTCAAAAACTCTTCATGGAATGGGGTGGGGAGGTCAAAATCAGAGATGGGCACTGGTATGTGGAGAACTGCACTATTTCATGGGCCATTTCTGTCCTACTCATCATACTCACACTAGCCACAGGTCCTGCTCCTCTGGCCTGGGNGAAGTTTGTTTATTAAGAAGGATGACTCTGCTTAATAGCAATTTCTAGGCTCGAGTTTCTGTCCTACTCATCATATTCACACTAGCCACAGGTCCTGCTCCTCTGGCCTGGGTTAGACTGGTAGCACCAAGCTAGAGCACAGGACACTCGCACTGACCTCTGAGTGTGGCCTGGCCTTGGTGCAAAAATGTTCCACCTTGGGCTCAGCCTTTGGCATGATATCTGTAGGTCATGTCTGGTGTGCTGCCCTTGCCTCCCACTGAGTAATTTTCTTCTCTCTTTATTGAACTACAAACAGAATCATCAGCACAAGCTGCTAATGGCCTTGCAAATCATGTAGCCTGAGGCCAGTCTCTTTGACTTTCTTTAAGGCTGATTAGCAGTTATCACCACTGTCTCCAGGATTTCTGTCATCCACTGATCCCCAGTCCTAAATGTGCTGTGAGATCAGCGATAGACACATTAAAAAGTACTTTGTTCTGGGCTGCAGTGCAAGACTGTGGTGTGGTAATGGGTGTAGGGGCCAGTGTCTAAGAAGTTGTGTGAAGAAGAACCCTCTTTCTAGCTCTGGACAGGACCTGCCTCTAGCTCAGCCAGTCAACAAGTCTGTGAATGAATGTGGGAGGGGAAACACACCTGCTGTGGCGGGGCGATTGGACTCGGTCATCTTTTGAGGTCCCTTCCAATCCCTAATGTGCTGTGTTTCTGTGAAGGGAAATTCTGCTGCAGTGCCTGGAGCACCACTTCTCCCCACCCCTTCACTGGCCTTGGGGTCATGGATGTGATGATCTTACAGGTCTTTTTTGACCTAAATGATTCTGTGACTCTGCGGGGTTGTTTCTATCACATACTCTGCCTCCTCTCGTAGGATGCGGTCTTTCCCTTTCTGAAATAATCTATCATAGAAGCACTGCTGCTGGTGGCCTTGGCCTTGGCAGGTCTTGAAGTTGGCTGACATTGCCTCTTCTGGACCTGGGGGAAGCTTCTCCCAAAAGCCAGCCCTGCAGTCCCCTCTCCACCAAAAGAAAACGTGTAGTCAGCTTTCCCAGTCAGAACAATTAGTGTAATTATCTTAGTTCACACTTGAGTTCACAGTGCAGACTCTCCCGATTAATGGGCTGAGACACAGATGAATGCAGACACAGTTCAAATTAGTGCTCTCACACTCTCTCTTTCTAGTCACTCTTCCATGGAAAAATACTATAATCAGATTTCTAACTCCTGTTTACTCAGGAAGGAGAAAGATGCTTCTTTAAATCTGTGAGTTATCAAATCTTTTCCCTTTTTTCTGCTTACCATCCCGTTGCTTCACTGTTACTGGCATCTCTCCCTCAGTCAGACCCTCAGACAATCATCATCTTAGAGATGGCCAAAGTTCTATTCTGTCTGTTCCATCTAGACAGATATCCCTGCACTAGTTTAAAATCACTTCACTTGCTGCTTAGAAAGGCATTAGAAATGGCTAAATAGGAGGCTCAAGCCTTTGATTCTAGGTGACAGAGCCCTGGCAGGGGCTGCCCGGGGAGGTTGCGGAGTCTCCTTCTCTGGAGACGTTTCAAACCCACCTGGCCATGTTCATGGATCTAGGTGGTCCTGCTGTGTCAGGGGGATTGGACTAGATGATCTTTTGAGGTCCCTTCCAATCCCTGGTGTTCTGTGATTCTGCGAACAATTTTAATTTCTTCCTAATCTCAATTATTTAGATCTCTGTCAGGAATCTATAGCTTTTTAAAAAGCTGTGAAGCCCTGAGAAGCGATGAAAATTGCTAAAGTACCTAAAATTCGCTGCAGATCAAGAAGGGAAACTGCTTTGCCTTTAAAAGCAATTTTTATTTTGGCTTCCTGTGATTATGAAATAGAATTCATGAATCTTTAAAATTAAGAGGATTGGGAATTTGAAGATTAAGGAGTGCATCTATGGGGGGGGGGGGGCAATAGTACGTCACAGTGCTGTTCACACCAGAGACTTGCAGTGTCTTTTCAAGACAAGCCCCACAGAATTGCATTGGAAACTCAGAAACACGGATGCAAACAGGGAGAGGACCACGGAATCACAGAACATTAGGGATTGGAAAAGACCTTGAAAGATCATCTAGCCCAACCCCCCTGCCACAGATATGAAATGAGTGACAGAAGCAGACAAGGAGGTAGAAGGCTGCTTCTTGCTCATCAGCTTTGTCCTTCCTCTTACTTTAATTCTACCTTCACAAACATAAGGCAAATTACATCCTGGCCTGGACTAGAAACTGTGAGTCCAGCAGGAGTAGGGAGGTGACTGTCCATCCCCCTGGACTCAGCACCGAGGAGGCCCCACCTTGAGGACTGGGTCCAGTTTTGGGCACCTCAGTCCAAGGGAGACATGGAGGTGCTGGAGCGAGGGCAGAGCAGGGCAGTGAAGGTGGGGAAAAGGCCTGGAGAATCCATCTCATGAGGAGAGATTGAGACAGGTTGGGCTGTTTAGTCTGAGGAAGAGGAGCCTGAGGGGAGACCTCATCGCTCTCTACAACTATCTGAGAGGACCCTGCAGAGATGTTGGTGCTGGGCTCTTCTCACAGGTCATTAGTGACAGAAGCAGAGGGAAGGGCTTCCAGCTCCAACAGGGGAGGGTCAGACTGGACATCAGGAAGAAATTCTTGATGGAGAGAGTGGTCAGGGAGTGGTCTGGGCTCCTCAGAGTGGTGGTTGTGTCCTCATCCTTGGGTGTGTTTAGAGGTGGCTTAGATGTGGTGTTGGGGGATGTGGTTTAGGGGTGACCTTGTAGAGTGGGGTTGATCACAGAATCATCAGGGACTGGAAGGGACCTCAAAAGATCATCCAGTCCAATCCCCCTGCCAGAGCAGGACCACCTAGACCAAGTCACACAGGAACACGTCCCAGTGGATTTGAAATGTCTCCAGAGAGGGAGACAAGTGATGGTTGGTCTCGATGATCCCAAGGGTCTTTTCCAACTGGAATGATCCCGTGATTCTGTGAAACACTGCTTGTCCCCTGTTGCAGAGCTGCTCTAAGAAAGCCACAGCACTGAGCTACGCTTCTACGGTACAAGTGATGTTCCCTTTGGTCTAACAATTCAGAGGGACCTAGTGTAGCAGATATTCAAATGCAAATTGAAACCACAGCATTTCAGGTGTAAAACCAGTCTATTAACAGGCGGCTGTGATTACATTAACTGGAGTCTATAATGAGCGGTGGTGACTTATGGATTTAAAAATAGTAATGCCATAACATGAAAGCATCTCTATGATCTCCACTACTTCTGAAGGCTGAAGTGTTACCACGGCTGCGTACACAGGATGAATTAAAAAACTCTAATAATTACAGAGATTTTGAAAGCAGGACACGCTAGACAAAAGGAGCAATCAAATCTTCCAGTGCTTTAATCTTCCCTACCACCTAAAATAGCAGGAGATGACGGTTTCCTACAGGGAATCTGACTCTTGCGTTTGGTAGTGACAGAAAGGTGGAAGGAGAAGTAAAACCGGTAACAGGGCTTTATGTCATTTTGAAGCCTGTCACCAGAAGGGGAGAGAGGAAGAGAGCCAAGAGCAAAGGTTATAATGAAAGTGTCCATTGCCCAGAGCTGACCAGAAGCAAAAAATGTGGACTAGAAATTTCCTCGGTTGTTAGCCGAGGATTTATTGGTTGGTAAATATCCTGGGGAGGGATTGGTGAGCAGAACAATTAGGGGCATCAGAAACAATCACGTGTGAGACTGATGTGAGATACAATCATAACTGTATATTCTAGAGCCAGAGAGATCCACTGTCTGTTTTCACTGTAATCAAGGGGAAAACATTTTTTAATTTTAATTGTAAAATTACATTTACATTTTGGCTCTGGAGAATAAATCTTAGGAGGAAAGATTGAGAGAGCTAAGGGTTAAGTTTCTGTGGCATAGGTATTGTTTCCTGTATGCCAAATGGAAACTGCATATGAAGCAAGGACTCATACAAAGTTTGAGGAGAGATGGAGAGAGCTGGGGCTGTTTAGTCTGAGGAAGAGGAGGCTGAGGGGAGCCCTCATCCCTCTCCACAACTGTCTGAAAGGACCCTGCGGAGATGCTGGTGCAGGGCTCTTCTCACAGGTTATTAGCGACAGAACCCGAGGGAAGGGCTTCAAGCTCCAACAGGGGAGGGTCAGACTGGACATCAGGAAGAAATTCTTGATGGAGAGAGTGGTCAGGGAGTGGTCTGGGCTGCTTAGGGTGGTGGTTGTGTCCCCATCCCTGGATGTGTTGTAAAGTCGCTTAGATGTGGTGTTGGAGGATGTGGTTTAGGAGTGACCTTGCACAGTGAGGTTGGTGCTTGGACTTGATAATCCCAAGGGTCTTTTCCAACCAGAATCATTCTATGATTCCATCTCTGATTTTTCTAATGGAACAATGACCTTTCTGATGACCTTTTGAGGCCCCTTCCAGTCCCTAATGTTCTGTGATTCTGTGTTCTGTCTTTTTGGACCAAAGAAGGAGGAAGAGCTGGGTGTCAGGTAAAAGAGGTTCAATGCTGTCTGTCTACTAGCTGTCGAGAACATCTTTTTGAGGCTGAGAGTGGTTTTTTTGCACTTGAGAATTTGTTAATCCTAACTTGGACTTAGCACGTTTGCACCGTAATGGGAATTGCTGAGACTAAAACCATGTAAAGAGCACCGAACGGTAAGAAATCGTGTGTCTGTGCTGCAGTCATCTGTCACGCAAACACACCTGCACTAATTTTTAGCTAGATACCTCTAGTTCTCAAAGCATCAAAGTTCAGGGAAGGCTACTGACTCAAACCTTGTGTCTGACAGCTTTTCTTAGCTGCTAACTCAGATGTCTCTGCATCTCAGTATAATTACAGCAGCTGCATTGCAGATGCTGGTGGCAAAGGTCCATGCATATCCTTCCTGCTGCTCAGGAAGATCTGAGACTTGTTTGTGCAAATGCAGGATGTCTGGAAGGCAGGTGCTCGCTGTGGCTGCTGCCTCCAGAGCTTGTTTGCAGAGAAATCCCAGATGATAATGTAATAAGGCTGATGAAGAAAAAAGCCTGAGCTCTGCAGAGCGAGGTGTAAGTGATCATTTCCTTATATCCAACGAAGTAGGAGGCTTTTTGGTTAAAGTAGGGAGTGAAAATGAATCCACCGGTTTCGCAGGAACAATTAGTTCTTCAAAATCATCAAGAATGGAAAGATTTTATTGAAGTTGTCATAGTGGAATATAAACCATGTTTTTATTTATAGATTGGGCTACAAGTACAAGCCAAATGCATGGAACAGCTGGAGAGAGCCCAGCACAGAGCCACGGAGATGATGAAGGGAGGGGAGCATCTCCCTGCTGAGGAAAGGCTGAGGGAGCTGGGGCTCTGGAGCTGGGAGGAGACTGAGGGGTGACCCCGTGGATGTTGATCAATATGTGAAGGGTGGGTGTCAGGAGGATGCAGCCAGGCTCTGCTCAGTGGCATCTGATGATACCACAGGGGGCAGTGGGTGTGAGCTGGAACACAAGAGGTTCCACATCAGTGTGAGAAGGAACTTCTCCATGGTGAGGGTGCCACAGCCCTGGAACAGGCTGCCCAGGGAGGGAGTTGAATCCCCATCCCTGCAGGTACTTAAGAACCGTGTAGCCATGGTGCTTCATGCTCTGCTCTAGTGACAGGCAGGGAGGGGGTCAGCTTGTGTTTGTGGATCAATCAGGTATTTAGGGATTCAGGTCTTTAGGTTCTGTGTTGCTGTGGGTCTGGTTGGACTCAGTGATCTGGGAGGTCCTTTCCAACCTGGATTATTCTGTGATTCCACTGTGAGCTTTCTGCATCACCTAAAGGTCCTAAAAGAAGCAGAGCAGGAGAGACCTTTTCCAATAAAGCAACTGGAGTTCTATACCTTTTGCTGATATTTCCCTTTGTAGAAGTCAAATTGTTTCACGTTATTGACTGCTGTGAAATTGATAGAGCAGCTTTACTACAGAAGCAGCTTGTCCTTTCTAATCTGCAGACCACATGAAAAGGAGGACTGAAGAGTTTTCCTTCCCTACACAAAGAGTTCATTCTGGAACTCATTTTGGAGTCTGTGTTCTGCTGAAAGGGAAGAACAAGTTCTCTTCCATGTGCTGGTTTTTTATGCCAGAATACCTAAAGAAAGGTATTTCAGGAAGGAAGGAGCTGTAGTGACAACAGCTGCATACTCCTGTGTGTGTGGGTGTGCATAGAAATACAGACTTGTAGACATGGAATCGCAGGATGATTGAGGCTGGAGAAGCCCTCTGAGCTCAGCCAGCCCAGCCAGGACCTAACAGCACCAGTACTCGAGGTGAGGCCCCACCAGTGCCCAGCACTGGGGCAGAATTACATCCCTGGTCAGGTATTCATACACACCCACCGACAGACACACCTGCAAAGCACCTGCCTGAAGCATTCTGTATGTGAGGTATTCAGGCAGCTTTGGTGGTCACGGGCAAAAAGCCTTCTTTAGCCAAAACAGAGCCAAAAGACATGAAAAGACTGATTCCCATGGATGTTCCTGTGCGACTGGCTCTATGGGACCCTGCTGTGGCAGGGGGATTGGACTGGATGACCTTCCAATGTCCCTTCCAACCCCTGATGTTCTGTGCCTCTGTGAATGCCTGTCACAACACTGCAGAGAGCTCAAGGCGCAGGATCCTTAAAGGGTGACCTCCAAATCTTTTCTGAGTTGGTGCTTTCGCAGATAGCGGTTCTTATCTAGTCGCGTGACGTGTGGGTCTTTGTTGCTGGGTGCATTAATCTGTACCTGTGTTTTGTAGGACTCTGACAGTTGTCCAAAGCGACTCAGCTGACACGCTAAGGGTAAACCGCCCGCCTCTTGCTTTACTGTCCCATCAGTCTTCGTGCCACATGCAAATTTAATCAGCTAAGACTTGATTTCATCATCTGGATGGTTTATAAGAACGTATTGAATGCTGCTGGATTGGGAACCTCTCTCAGGGGACCTTCCTTGGAACAGCCCTGCTCATTGATACCTGCCAATAAGCCCGGGTTTAATTCATTTAATGTGTGCCCCCTTGATTAAAAATCTTGCATTGTAGGAAATTAAAAATGCCGTGTGGCACAACTGCAGATGCCTCGGCGAAGTCCAAAGGTGCTTCATCAACACAGTTGCCAGTTCTGCTTGACAAAAGAGACTCTCTCATTAGGCTCGGGCAGCTTTCAGGATACTTCTGCTCTGTGTTCTTCAGCAAAAGAGCTCCAAAGGGGAGTGTTGCTTTGTCAGGTCAAGATGAAATGTCTTTGCTTTCCTCAGTCACTCCTTTTAGAGTCTTCAAAATATTTCTCATCGCTTCTTGTTTGTCTCTTAATGCTCCCATGACCTGGGAGGACCTGATTACAACCGCTAGGATCTCCCTACAAATACAAACCTAACTGCTGCCTGAATAACAGGCTCCATCCATAATTCTCATTTCCTTTCAACCTTGACAAAGTCCATTTGCCTTAGGAGCAAAGACATTGATATCACGTGTGCCAGTAACTTCCTCACTTGGAACATAAACAGGTACCAGTATAGTTTGGGGACTGACCTCTTGGAAAGCAGTGTAGAAGAAAGGAGCCCGGGGGTCTTGGAGGGTGACCAGGAGCCAGCAGTGGGCTCTTGTGGCCAAGAAGGCCAACGGCATTCTGGAGTGGATCAGAATGGGGTGGTAAGCAGATTGAGAGAGGTTCTCATCCACCTCTACTCTGCCCTGCTGAGACCACATCTGGACTCTTGTGTCCAGTTCTGGGCCCCTCAGTTCCAGAAGGACACAGAGCTGCTGGATAGAGTCCAGCACAGAGCCACAGAGATGATGGAGGGAGGGGAGCATCTCCCTGCTGAGGAAAGGCTGAGGGAGCTGGGGCTCTGGAGCTTGGAGAAACAGAGACTGAGGGGTGACCCTATTAATATTGATAAATATGTGAAAGGTGGGTGTCAGGAGGACAGAACCAGGCTCTGCTCAGGGGCACCCAATGATAAGACAAGGGGTAATGGGTGTGAGCTGGGACAGAGGTTCCACATCAGTGTGAGAAGGATCTCCTTCCCAGTGAGGGTGACAGAGCCCTAGAAGGGGCTGCCCAGGAAGGGGCTGCCCAGTAAGGCTGTGGAGTCTCCTTCTCTGGAGACATTTAAAACCCAGTTGGACACATTCCTGTGTGACTGGATCTAGGGGATTCTGCTGTGGCAGGAGGATTGGACTGGATGATCTTGGGAGGTCCCTTCCAATCCCTAATGGTCTGTGATTCTGTGAATACCATTACCCCATCTTTCAGCCACCAGTATAGTATCTCAGCAATTTCCAGCATCGCTGCCACCCCAGAACCACTGTGGAGAAGCAGTAAATGCTCTGACAGATCCTGTCATTGCTGCAAGACCCGTAAGTATTTGACATAGTCCAGAAAGTCTTCACATTCTACTCCCTGCAAGACTGTTCTCATCTCTAATTTTACAACGTACCATAATGGGTGCTGTGATCAAGTCAGCCAAGCAGAGATATTAAGGATGTATTCCATTTGCTATGATAAAAAGACTCTATTATATTACTATTAGATATCATTAGACGTTTTCAGGAAGATTAATTTTACAGTAGGTAAACCACTGCCGTTATCAGTTTGAATGGAACTCTCCGAGAGCATAGAGCTGCGTTCCTGCGCGACTGGATCTAGGGCATCCTGCTGTGGTGGGGGCATTGGACTGGGTGATCTTTGGAGGTCCCTTCCCATCCCTCGTGTTCTGTGATTTCATCAGCTGGTAGGAGCGACGCGCTTGGGTTTTCATCTTCCTGGCGTCGCACAGAGGTTTGGCTGTCTGGCAGCACAACAGACAGCAGCCAGAGCTGTAAACACAGAGTTTGATTCAGCCTCGAAATTTATGCAAGAATCTAGTCACATCTGCCAAGACCTGAGGAGGAACAAAACGTGTGGTTGAAACTGTGAATGCAGAGACTTTCTGTGTGGATAGTAACTGTGTGTGGGTATCCAGGAGCATCTGAATGCACCGAGTGCCTTCTAGCACTTCTGCCATTCCCCTCAGAGAGGAAAGCCACCAAAGGAGACCCTTTTGGTTAAAATACAGTCGGGGTCTCTGACCCACACCGTTAATGGTGATCCAGGTGGGACGCGTGGGAATCCAGACAAGGACCCACAACACCACGACGACACGACACCAGGTAACCCCTCAGTGAAAGAGCACTGCTAGACTCTGCCTCCGAGTGTGGAAAGGAGAAGATGCCTCAGCAGTTGTGATCTATAAACCAGAAGGACAGGGAGTCTGATGAGTTAAGGCAGCGTACTCGTTAGCAGTGGCAGTTGGTTCAATCGTTCATGTAAATAGCTGACTCTTCCAACTGGTCCTGTCTCTAAACACTTCTGCATAGAGCCACTGCTACCGTGTCCAGTTCTGGGCCCCTCGGTTCCAGGAGGACACAGAGCTGCTGGAGAGAGCCCAGTGCAGAGCCACAGAGATGATGAAGGGAGAGGAGCATCTCCCTGCTGAGGAGAGGCTGAGGGAGCTGGGGCTCTGGAGCTGGGAAAAAAGGAGACTGAGGGGTGACCCCATTAATGTTGATCAATGTGTGAAGGGGGAGTGTCAGGAGGATGGAGCCAGGCTCTGCTCAGGGGCACCCAGTGACAGGACAAGGGGCAGTGGGTGTGAGCTGGAACAGAGGAGGTTCCACATCAGTGTGAGAAGGGACTTCTTCATGGTGAGGGTGCCAGAGCCCTGGCAGGGGCTGCCTAGGTGGGGTTGTGGAGTCTCCTTCTCTTCAGATGTTTAAAACCCACCTGGACATGGTCATGTGCAGCTTGATCTAGTTGATCCTGCTGTGGTGGGGGAATTGGACTGGATGATCTTTCAAGGTCCCTTCCAATCCCTAATGTTCTGTGACTGTGTGAAGAAACCCTGATGAAATTCCAGGATAGTTTCTTTGACAGGGACATGTAGAAAATTGTCTTCAAATTGAGCGGCCATGATGCTTGAAAAGTTGAGCACGGCTGCGGTAAAGAAAGAAAAACTGTGGTCAAAGGCCTTTTACACTGCATTTCACTTCATAACTGCAAATGAGTACCTGCAGTTGTATCTTTAGGCTTTCAAACTGACTTCAGAGTGTGATATTATCAGTTGCCTGGCTGAGGCTTTTAAGTTGGCTTTCAATGGAATTGATCCTCAGATGCTGTAAGAAACTTGCCTTCAGAAGCCTTGCCTTTAGATTTAGGTGTTTAAGTTTTATCTTCAAAAACTCTGCTCAGTTTCCATGGGGGGCATTTACTTTAGCACCGTCTCAGCAGTTTGTTCCTGGACTTTTCTAGAACTTTGCATTTGCAGGTTGTCATGGCGTAACCCCAGCAGGCAGCTGAGCACCACACAGCCTCTCGCTCTTTCTCCCCCGGTGGGATAAGGGAGGAAATCAGAAGGACAGAAGTGAGAATCCTTGTAGGTCGAGGTAAAGACGGCGCGATAGGTCCAGCGAAGGCTCGCACACGCAAGCAGAGCACAAGAGAGGAATCAATTCACCAGTTCCCCTCAGCAGGCAGATGTTCAGCCATCTCCAGGGAACTGGGGCTCTGCCATGTGTAACTGTTAGTTGGGAAGACAAATGCCATGGATGATTTGAATGTCCCCTTCTTTCTCCTTCTCCCTCAGGTTTTACTGCTGAGCACAACATCTGAAGGTGTGATCTATCCCTCCGTGCAGGTGGTGTCAGCTGCCTTGGTTGTGTCCATCCCAGGTTCTTGGGTACCCCCAGCCTACCTGCTGGTGGAGGGGTGTTAGAATCACAGAACATGAGGGATTGGAAGGGACCTTGAAAGATCATCCAGTCCCATCCCCCTGCCATCCTAGCAGGATCCCCTAGATCCAGTCGCACAGGAACATGTCCAGGTGGATTTTAAATGTCTCCAGAGAAGGAGACTCCACAACCTCCCTGGGCAGCCCCTTCCAGTGCTCTGTCACCCTCACCATGAAGAAGTTCCTTCTCATATTGATGTGGAACCTCCTCTGTTCCAGCTCACACCCACTGCCCCTTGTTCTGTTGCCCCTGAGCAGAGCCTGGCTCCATCCCCCTGACACCCACCCTTCACACAGTGATCAACATTCATGGGGTCACCCCTCAGTCTTCTTTTGCCCCAGCTCCAGAGCCCCAGCTCCCTCAGCCTTTCCTCCTCAGGGAGGTGCTCCCCTCCCTTCATCATCTCTGTGGCTCTGTGCTGGGCTGTCTGCAGCTGCTCTGTGTCCTTCTGGAACTGAGGGGCCCAGAACTGGACACAAGACTCAGCAGGGCAGAGTAGAGGGAGAGGAGAACCCTCTCTTCATCTGCTAAAGACTCCCACTTCTGATCCACCCCAGGATGCCTTGACCCTGTGTAAGTGCTGCTCAGCACTAACTGAGACACCCCTTTGTTTCCAGCACTTTCCATCACAAATCCAAAACAGGGCCCCCTAGAAGATGCTGTGAAGAGACTGAACTCTGTCTTGGCCAAACCCAGTACGCGGGTACGTTAATGGTGCCACCTGAGGGCCCACGATAACTGATGCTGTAAAAGTGCGTCAGCTGGCAACTCTTCCCTTCTGCTCTTTCCTGCTTAGATTCTCTTGTGTGGTGTAGAGCTCATCTGGGAAGTACAGCCACCGTCTGAAGAAGTGATTTCATCTCCTCTACTGTTTCCATTATCTGCCTTGTGCTCTGGGCTTGGCCTGTGGCCGCTTCGTTCTCGTGTATCTGGCGAGAGACCTTTTCTCAAGTCCCCAGAAGCTTGTGACTCAGTGCTCATCTCCATCATTTGATTCAAAATGTATTCTCCCCTCTGCCAGGGATTGTAGGATGTTAGATTTTGGAGAAGGCAGAAGACTCTTTTACTCTGAACATTTTTAGAGCAGAGAAGTGGTATTTTTGGAGCTGAAAGAACTTCAGCTTGAAGTTTCCATGGCACAGATATCATTTCCTATATTCAAAGTGGAAAGTGCATACGATGCAACGACTCATACAGAGTCTATTCTTATACAGAACAGATTCTAGTCTGTATTTCTATTAATATTCCTCTATTCTGCACAGTTTTTTGTTTTAGAAACTGCATGTCCAGCAGGAGAAGGGAGGTGATTGTCCCCCTGGACTCAGCACTAGGGAGGCCACACCTTGAGGACTGGGTCCAGTTTTGGGCACCTCAGTACAAGGGAGACATCATGGTGCTGGAGCGAGGGCAGAGGAGGGCAGTGAAGCTGGGGAAGGGCCTGGAGAATCAGTCTGATGAGGAGAGATGGACAGAGTTGGGGCTGTTTTGTTTGAGGAGGAGGAGGAGGCTGAGGGGAGACCTCATCACTCTCTACAACTATCTGAAAGGACCCTGCAGAGATGCCGGTGCTGGGCAATTCTCACAGGTCAGTAGTGACAGAAGCAGAGGGAAGGGCTTCCAGCTCCAACAGGGGAGGGTCAGACTGGCCATCAGGAAGAGATTCTTCCCGCAGAGAGTGGTCAGGCCCTGGGATGGGCTGCCCGGGGTGGGGGCTGAGTCCCCATCCCTGGATGTGTTTAAAAGTCACTTAGACATAGTGTTGGGGGATTTGGTTTTAGGGTTGAACTTGATGGTTGGACTCGATGATCCCAGGGGTCTTTTCCAACCTGAACAATTCTATGAATCCCAGCCAATCAAAAAAATCAACAGCTCTTTCAAGGCCGATTATCACACAGGAGCGAGAAATAAAACTGCTCTGAACATTTCTGCGGTGGGCGATTCTGAAGAGCTGGTGAGAGAATTTATTTGCATGTCACTAATAATCCAATCTCCATCTAAGGAGCTGCCAGAGACTGAAACTGAGGCATTTATGAAAAATACTTCCTCAGACAAAGCATCGGTTTCTCTTTGAAAGGCTGCTCTGCTGCAGTGATGCGGCTAAGTGAAGCCACAACATTAACGGGGCAGCCATCAATTGTTTTCCAGCTGCTTTGAGACATTCCAGCTGAAAAAGCAAAAGGGAAGCTTAATATTGTTCACTTTCGAAGCCTCTCACGGGCTCTGCTGGGAGAACTGCCGAATGACCCGAGGCTCTGGTGCTTCTCAGCTGCCAGAACACCTCCTCGGGCAGCCGGGGCTGCTGCAAATTGCAGTAGGGATTAGATTGCCCCCGGCTGGTTCGGAAGCCAGGGGAGTGGAAATACGGCTGCCTTTCCATTTTCTCAGCTGTGCCAGCTGAGGAGCCAGTTTTCAAAGTTCACTTCTTGCTGGAGGCGTGCGAGGGTGCCACAGAGAGAGCTGATAGTCCTGCCTGCCTGAAGGACAGAAGGCTATCAGCTGGCCTGTGAACCGGAACGTTCCCTCGTGTCCTTGCAGTGCATTCGCTCGGCGCTTTGTCGAACGTGTGTCTAACGCCTTCCGTTGCCTTTAGGTGCCTTTGTATGCAAAGAAATAGTGCTGGGCTGGTCCCTTCCGATCCCTAATGTTCCTGTGAGTCTGCATGAATGTGAGCAAAACAGAGCAAAACTCAGTACTGGTCAAATAAACCTTCTCACTGGACAACTATTGAGTGTATTGATAATGAAAAAGCATCGACGGAATGTCTGTGCACCTCAGGAAAGGAAAGAACGCTCAGGGTCGCCTTGGGAAAGATGCTTAAAAGTGCTCTGAGTGGGTATTGTTTTCTAGGCAGAGAATCACAGAACATTAGGGATTGGAAGGGACCTCAAAGGTCACCCAGTCCAGTCCCCCTGCCACAGCAGAGTCACCTAGATCCAATCGCACAGGAACATGGCCAGGTGGGTTTAATCTTCTCCAGAGAAGGAGACTCCACAGCTCCCATGGGCAGCCCCTTCTAGTGCTCTGTGACACTCATCATGAAGAAGTTCCTCTCATACTGATGTGGAACCTCCTCTGTTCCAGCTCACACCCACTGCCCCTTGTCCTATCACTAGATGACACCAAGCAGAGCCTGGCTCCCTCGGCAGCCTGTTCCAGTGCTCTGTCACCCTCACTGTAAAGAAGTTCCCTCTCTTAATATTTATTAGATCACAGAATCACAGGACATT
>VXBP01004636.1:404157-442936 GCA_013400115.1 Rhinopomastus cyanomelas
CATTAGGGATGAGAAGGGACCCCAAAAGATCCCCCTGCCACAGCAGGATCACCTAGACCAAGTCACAGAGGAACATATCCAGGTGGGTTTTTGTAAAGTTTTGATGGCTTCCAGAGAACTACAAACCGATTCATTTTTTTAGTGTTTTCATTTCAATATAAAAAAGACTTTTCTAAGCTCTGGGATTTCATGTTGATGGATTTCAGCTCAAACAGGAGTCAGCCCACAAATTCACCTGTCTTCACCCCATTTCTGTAGTCATTCAGGTTGGCCAGGGGGGTTGTGGACTCTCCTTCTCTGGGGACGTTTCAAACCCATCTGGATGTGTTCCTGTGCGACGTGGTCTAGGTGATCCTGCTGTGGCAGGGGGTGGGACTGGATGACCCTTGGAGGTCACTTCCCAGCCCTAATGTGGTTCTGTGATTCCAGCCCAGTATCCCTGTTGTGAGCCAGCGTGCTGGGCGAGTTGTGCCGCGCAGTGAGCTCTGCCTGGGATGCTCAGGTCAACGGCGAAATCCCTCAGTAAGCGTGACGTCCATCGATCAGCACGGGTCAAGGATCGAGCTCAGCCGCCCTTCTCCTCTGATTTTCACATGTCCCCTCACACAGGAAGGACCTTCCTGTTTAGAACTTCTGCTGTGTAGACCCTTTGAAAGCCAGATACCGTGAAGCCTACCAATTGATGCCAGGACCAACCCGATCCATTGATAATACAAGAAGGAAAGTTTTATAAGAGGTAAATATCAACCTATGTCTTCCTATACCCCTAAGAATTTAGTTCTGCAAAGAAATAGCTCAAACCTTTTTCAAGTTTTATGAGGGATTCTTTAAATATTTAGAGCTGGGAAAGCGACTTCTTTTCTACCTCGGGCTGATGAAAGAGGAACTTTCCTTTACTCTTTTTAAAACATGAAAGGGGCAAGATCACTAACATCAGAAGTCTCCTCCCTTTACTCTGAGAATGGTTCTTTCAAATCTTCAAACAAGAAAATGCTTTCCTCTATAGTTTCCTGATCTACCACAAGATGTGGAGCACATAGCACGCTTTAATCCCACCAGGCTGTGTGCGCGCGGGTGTGTGCGCTGGTGTGGCCGTGTCCATGTGTGTGTTAGAGGAAAAGATAACCCTTTCTCTTCCAAGAGAGTGTATTTTTGTGATACGGTGCTACTTCAGCTCGTCTGCCCGCTCACACAGCCAAGAATTCAGAAGGACGAGGAACACCTCCCTTGTGAGGAAGGGCTGAGGGAGCTTGGAGAAGAGGAGACTGAGGGGTGACCTCATGAATGCTGATAAACATGTGAAGGGTGGGTGTCGGGAGGATGGAGCCAGGCTGTGCTCAGGGGCACCCAGTGACAGGACAAGGGGCAGCAGGTGTCAGCTGGAGCAGAGGAGGTTCCACATCAGTCTGAGAAAGACCTTGTTCCCAGTGAGGGTGTCCCAGTGGAAGGGGCTGCCCAGGGGGGTTGTGGAGTCTCCTTCTCTGGAGACCTTTAAAACCCACCTGGACATGTTCCTGTGCTACCAGATCTAGGTGATCCTGCTGTGGCAGGGGGATGGGACTGGATGATCTTTCGAGGTCCCTTCCAATCCCTAATGTTCAGTGATTCTGTGAAGACGTTACCCCAAGAAAAAGCTGCGCTGTAAACTCTGTACCGTACGAAGGGTAAAGCAGCTCGAAGATGAGCGTCCCCAGACTGCCATCGTTCTGGGAAATCTCACCTGTTTTGAAACACTTTGAGAAAACAATGCATGATGATTATTTAATGTATAATTGCTGCCAAAAATTAAATGAGTCTTTCCTGTAGCACAAGGGGGCTGCAAGAAGGCTGGGGGAGGGCTTTTGATGTGGGTGGTAGCGAGAGGACAAGGGAAAGGGTTCCAGACTTGAAGAGGGGAGACTGAGGTTGGCCATGAGGAACCAGCTCTTTGCTGTGAGGTGCTGAGATGCTGGAACAGGCTGCCCCAGGAAGTTGTAGCTGCCCCATCGCTAGCAGTGTTGAAGGGTAGGTTGGCTGGGGCCCTGAGTGACCTGCTCTAGTGAAGGGTTCCTGCAGGGAACCCTTCCTGTGCACGGGGGTTGGAACTGGATGATCTCTAAGGTCCCTTCCAACCCTGGCCAGTAACCCTGGCCAGTCTGTGATTCTATGGTAAGTAAGAAAGGGAACATGCAGCTCTCATACTGTGATCAGTGTCCAGCCACAGAACCACAGAACATTAGGGATCAGAAGGGACCCCAAAAGATGATTGATTCCAATCCCCTCACCACAGCAGGATCCCCTAGACCTGGTCACCCAGGAACACGTCCAGGCGGGTTCACATCCTACCTAGTCTACGGAACATGAAGCGTTTCAAAACGCGGTGTGAACGCACACAGATGATGTGACTGAAGGAGGAAAGAGAAGATCCTACAGCTGTGGCACCCCCAGGGTCTGTGCTCCTAAAAGTGAGGTGAATTCAAGAAGCGAATCATTCTGAGCGTCTCTGCACAATATAACAGTAACAGGATAGACACCGATGTGGTTGGACTCTCCAAGAGCCACACACCAGTAATTCAAGTCATAAAATGTTACAAGAGATTTTAAATCATGTTTGAGTAGCCATTAGGTCCTCAGGCTTTACAGTGGTCCTGCAGACTCCTCCTCCTGTGCCCCGAGTAGCGTCTCACTCACGTAATTAAGGCGAGTTACTTCCCTGCGTGTTGGAAAGTGCCGAGCAGAGTCTCTTAAACAAAGCAGTCCTGTGCTGACAGAGGCTTGGCTGAGCTGCTGCAGGTCCATGCGCTGCCTGAACTTTTCACGGTGCTCACCACTAAAAGCTACTTCTCCTGAGCCGGTGTCATACCGGCTGGCTGACCTCGGTCCTCACACTTCACACCTCATGAGAGTAACAGCAGTGATCCATCACGGCTACGTAGAGCGCTCCAGTGCCGTCTGCAGCTCCATAAGGGTGCAGGAGAGGTGAAGGTGCTAATTGATCGTTGGCAAAATATGAGCCTGCACTCTGCTCAGGTGGCCAAGAAGGCCAGTAGCATCCGAGCTTGTATCAGAAATACTGTGGCCAGTAGGAGTAGGGAAGTGATTGTCCCTTTGTGCTGTGGGATAGTTGCACTGGTGAGGCCATGCCTCAAGTGCTCTGTTGGGTGTTGTGCACCTCAATATAAGGAAGATAGCGAGGTAAGGCTATCTTACTGAGAAAGGATGTCTGTCTGCTGCTCAGGTGCTGGAGGGGATTGAAAGGAGGGGACCAGGTGGGCGAAGGGTCTGGAGAACAAGCCTTATGAGGAGCAGCTGAAGGAGCTGTGGTCATTTAGCCTGGATAAAAGGAGGCTGAAAGGAGAACTTACTGCTGCCTGCAACTACTTGAAAGGAGGTAGAAGAGGTAAGTGCTGCTCTTTTCTCACTGTTAATAAGTGATCGGTCAAGGGGAAGCGGCCTCAAGCTGCACGAGGGGAAGTTTAGGTTGGACATTAGGAAAAAGCTTCTGTATGGAAAGGGTCTTCAGGCCCTAGAACAGGCTGCCCAGGAGGGTTTGAACTGACAGCTCTGGACACGTTCCGGTCACATAGGTCTGGAGCTTAGGGACCCGGCTGAACAGTGCGCTTGTGTGGTTGGACTCGATGATCTGAAAGGTCTTTTCCACCCCAAACAGCTCTGTGTTTCTGTGGTTGTATGACACTGCACGCCTCCGATATCGGTGTTTTCTTGGTTAACTGCAGGTGCACTGCAAAGTGAAAGCTTTCCCTTTGTTCTTCAGAAGACAGGAGTTGCAAAGTCTTTGTGGAGGACTTTGAGGTACAACAAGGCCAAGTGCAGGGTCCTGTATTTCGGTCACAACAACCGCAGGCAGTGCTGTAGACTGGGGGATGAGGGGCTCGACAGCTGTCCTCCAGAAAAGGAGCTGGGGGTGCTGGTAGACAGCCGGCTCCATATGAGCCAGCAGGGTGCCCAGGTGGCCAAGGAGGCCAACAGGATCCTGGCCTGGATCAGGAACAGTGTGGTCAGCAGGAGAAGGGAAGTTATCCTGCCCTTGTGGGGCCTCCCCTCAGGTACTGGGGTCAGTTCTGGGCCCCTCCCTATAGCAGAGACATTGAGATGCTGGAAGGTGTCCAGAGCAGAGCTACCCAGCTCCTGAGGGGCTTAGAGAGCCAGTTGTATGAGGAGAGGCTGAGGGAGCTGGGGGCAGGTTTAGCTGGGAGAAGAGAAGGCTGAGGGAGGACCTCACTGCCCTCTGCAACTACCTGAAAGGAGGCTGTAGAGAGCTGGGGGTGGCCTCTTCTCCTTAGGAACTAATGACAGAACCAGGGGCAATGGCCTGAAGTTGAGGCAGGGGAGGTTTGCACTGGATATGAGGAAGCAATTCTTTACAGGAAGGGTGGTTGGACACTGGAAGGGCCTTCCCAGGGAGGGGGTTGAATCCCTTTCTCTGGAGTTATTGGAGAACTGTGTAGCCATGGTGCCTCACACCCTGCTCTAGTGGCAGGCATGGAGAAGGTTAGTTTGTGTTTGTTGATCAGTCAGGGATGTAGGGATTCAGGTCTCTAGGATCTGTTGTTGTTGTGGGCCTGGCTGGACTGGGTGATCTAGGAGGTCCTTTCCAACCAGGAGTGTTCTGTGGAAGCCCTACAGTTGTCTTCCATAAAGAACTTCTGTTCACTGGATGACTACTGCCACGTGACCAGCTAGATAAAGTAAAACACAGGGATGTAACTGGAGTATCCTTCTAGCAGAAAACACTTGGCAAAATTATCTTCTTTAGATGATCCTTTGAGGTCCCCCCCAGTCCCTAATGTTCTGTGATGCTGCGTGAAGCGTGTCTAGAACTTTGCGGTTTCGGAGTTCGTGGGTACTGATATTAATGTCTGTATTGTCCAGTAAGGGCAAAACCCCACGACTGCAGTCAGACTTGATCATCAGGAACCACAGAGGCTGTTTCTCATGTGCATTTGCCTTGTTTTAGTGTGCAAGTGATTCTTGAAGGCACACCGAGGCTGTTCTCTGGCACTGCTTTCAGGATCTACTTCTGGGAGAAAAAGTTCTCTGCTTCTGAATAAATTACCCAGAATAAATCAAAAACTTTTAGTGGGAGTAGCTCCGTGCAGAGACATCAACAAACTGTGAATCAGAGGTTCCCACTGAGAGGCAGGACTAATTAGACAGGTGAAGCTGCACTGACATGACTGCGCTGCCCTTCATTCTGGTGGTGGTTTGGGACTCGGCACATGGCGCTGCGCTGCCTGCAGGGCCTTATTAAAACCTTCACATTTTGGGATGAACCAGAGCTGTTCACATCACCCTGCCCTAACAACGTTTTTCCCTGAGGTGCTTACGAACTCCAATCCTCTCTTGAGCCATTAGTGGTTCTCAGAACAGATAAAGGTTGAGGGGACATCTAATGGAACAACACAACGCGTCAGCTGTAAAGGAACCGGGTGTTCGGTACCATCTGCCTGCTTCATGCATAAAACGATCGGGCAATAAATAATTAACCAGAGATTTTCTCTGAGTTCCTAGAAATCTGAAGTTGATTAAAAGTCAAGACCACCCCAGGAGTTACTGAAGTTGCAGCAGTAGCTAATCACAACTGGCCCATCAGGTGTTCCTGTGCTGGGCACTGGTGAGGCCTCACCCTGAGTACTGGGGGCAGTTTTGAGACCCTCACTTCAAGAAAGAGATTGAGGGGCTGGAGCTGGTCCAGAGGAGCAACGAGGCTGGGAAAGGGACTGGTGGGAAAGGCTGATGAGGAGAGGCTGAGGGAGCTGGGGGTGTTGAGCCTCAAGAAGGGGAGACTCAGGGGGGACCTTCTCCCTCTCTCCAACTCCCTGAAGGGAAGTTATAGTCAGGTGGGTGTTGGGCTCTTCTCCTGGGCAACAGCACCAGGACAAGAGGGCAGGGCCTGAGCTGCACCAGGGGAGGGTTAGGTTGGATGTTAGGAAGCCCCTCCTCATGGAAAGGGTGACCAGACACTGGAACGGACTGGTGGAGTCCCCATCCCTGGAGGTGCTGAAGGCCAGCCTGGCTGTGGCCCTTAGTGCCTGGTGTGGCCAGTGTGGTGATGTTAGGTCGTGGCTGAGCTCAGAGGGCTTCTCCAGCCTCAGTAATTCAGTGGTATCGCTCCCTGCCAGCACAGATCAGCGGGTAAGAGGAACGTACGTGCATACCGCTCCGTCGCTGCGACGCGGTGATTCCATATGTAACTGTCAGAAGTATGAAATGTGTTCTCGCTGGCAATTGCTGTAAAATCAGCTGAATCACTTAGCAGAGACAACCGAGCATCTGCTCACTGTCAGCCTGAAATAAATGTTTGGGTGCAGGGGGATAGAATGTTTGACTTTGCAGTGGGAAGGCTACTACCTGCGGGTCGCGTTCACCAGGAGGGTTGGAGCCATCCCGGGGAGGTGGAATTTCCTCAGTTCATGAGCATCCCGCTGAGTATCGTGTGCAAAGCCCAAAACAGAAAGTAACAAAGACAGGAAGGAAGGAAGGAAGGAAGAGAAAATGTGAAATGGAGAACAGCTCAGCACACACACACTTGCTGCAGGACAGGGTCAGTAGACTACAATGGGCTGCAAACAGACCACTAGTCCACATTGCAAAAGCAGCAGAAAAAGGATAGTTTAAAATCTGTGAGTCCTGAGACATGCAGAGCAATGATTTCACTCTAGTCAGCACTTAGGAAGCCTTGACAGCATTTCTGAAGGCAGTCTGAGGCACTAAGAAAAGAAGAGGCTGAGAGAGCAGCAGCAGATGTTAATAGATGTGGAAAATGTGACCACTGAGCCAAGTCTGAGTGGAAAAAGCCACAAACCTTTCTTATTTTGTGAATGGAAAAGCCATAAACCTTTCTTTTTCAGTCTTGAATGGAGAACCTTGGCGTGATGGAACAGTCCTGAAGCATACAAAGTGCTGTAAAGAGAACAATCAGTTGTTGTCAGTGTTGCTACCAGAAGCAAAGCAAAGTGGCAGTGGGAGAGGTTTAAGTCACAGATGAACAACATTCTCCATTACAGGTTACCTACGGTGCTGGAGGAGTTAAAGGACTGCTTTGGTGAGTTACTGTTAAGATTGAGCCAAAGGTACTTGTTCCACAGAATCACGGTACAGTAAGGCTTGGAAGGGACCTCCAAAGATCATCCAGTCCAGTCCCCCTGCCACAGCAGGGTCACCTACACCAAGTCGCACAGGAGCATGTCTAGGTGGGTTTGAAACATCTCCAGAGCTCTGTGTCCTTCAGGAACTGAGGGGCCCAGAACCTCCTCTGTTCCAGCTCACACCCATTGCCTCTTGACTTAGATGCCACTGAGCAGAGCCTGGCTCCAGCCTCAAAGCATGACGTTGTGACATTCCAAATGCCACTGCCTCTCCACATCTCTAGGATTCCACATTTCTTGAAAAAACCACTGCACTCCTTACTTCTAAGTTCTGTTTCTTCCTCAAAAGTCTGTTGCATATTTCACAAAATGCTGAGGACTCCTTTTTTTTACCTCCACTAGAGAAAAAGGATTTGAAATAGGCTAGCGCCTCGAAATGGGAAGATTCACGAGTGTTTCAAGTTGTTTGTTAATTCAGTGCCACGTAGCTTGTCAGTGAAGGATTCCCATCGTCTCTCTACTACAGATAGTGCTGGAGTTGTGAGGTTTCTTGAAAAGATTCCACACTAGGTGTATTTACAGCTGTTTCTGGGTCTCACAGAAAACTCAGCTCACTAAGAACCTCTGTTTGGGCCGATGGCTGGACTCGGTGATCCCATGGGTCTCGTCCAACCTGAGTGATTCTGTGAAGACAGACGTTCTCTCGCGTGCAAAAGGGAAACACGTCTTGGATCGAGATCTTGGATCAAGCTCTTTAGCCACTAGACAAACAAATATTAGCACAATGGATAAAAGCTTGGCAAAACTTCCCTGAAGGTCAGCGCGACCCTGACTTGCTTGAGTGGATTAATCTGTGTCTTCAAGGTTTAGCCATTTCACTAAGAGCATGAGATGTGACTGGAATGTGAGCAAGTCAAGGGAACTGGCTTTTGTGTTGGCAATTTAATCATAAACAGACTGGAGAGCTCTGCTGTGTAAGGTGGTCCAGGGTGAAGAGAAACCACATCACTGTTCCACTTTAACTTTGGAGCTGTTTTGCCTTTTCATCAAGTGAGTTTCTGACTCGCTGTCAAAAATGTCTCATGTTGTCTCAGCCAAATGTAGCCTGTTCAGCCTTCTTCTGATTATTATCACAGAATGTCAGGGATTGGAAGGGACCTGGAAAGATCATCCAGTCCAGTCCTCCTGCCACAGCAGGATCCCACAGATCCAGTCACACAGGAACATGGCCAGGTGGGTCTTAAATGTCTCCCAGAGAAGGAGACTCCACAACCACCCTGGGCAGCCCCTCCAAGTGCTCTCATAGTAACTGGAGGGGGAAAAAAACCTGGTATGATGAAGGATTTGGGGGGTTTTGTGGTTTTTTCTCAGTCTGGCTGCAGTCAGTCAGCACTGAGTTCAAGCTTTGTCACGTACGGTACAGAGTGAGACATGAAAGGTTATGGTCTGATAAACACTCCTTTCGGCGCCTGTGCTGACTCAGGCAGTCCCTGCTTCTCTGACAGCCCTTATCTCCACTTCACTTGGTTAACAGTAACTAGGGAAAATGGCTTATTTTCGCTCTGGATCGATTGCCCAGCCCCACGGCACAGACCTGCAAACGGCGGTGCGAGCCTCACCGAGGAGATGGCATCAAGGCAGCGATGATTGATGAGACCTCCAGAAGATACTATGGATTCTGAAAGAAAGGCTCTTCCAAATGCACTGCGAAAGCATCTGTGAAATGCAAGGCCTCCTCCCGTTGCGTGTGAACGTGAGTAAGAGAAAGAAAGCTGCTTAGAACCAAGTCTGCACTGATTGTCTCCTGTGCAATGCTAATTGCTTTCCAGCCCGAGTCATTGGAGGTTACAGTGGGATTATTTCCTTTCCAGAAATGAGTTGGATTTTACTGTTGTTAAAGTGCAAAACCCTGAGCAGTTCACAAATTCAATCCTGTTTTAACCCGAGCAGCAGCACAGTCAGCCTTTATTAATTGAACTGTCTGTGTTTCAGGCTGTTAAACTGGCTTCATTAATTTACTTGGGTATTATGAATAGTTACTGCTGTTCACCAGGGGGTTGTGGAGTCTCCTTCTCCGGGGACGTTTCAAACACCCCGGCCGTGTTCCCGTGCGACTGGAGCTAGGGGATCCTGCTGTGGCAGGTGGATTGGACTGGGTGGTCCCTTCCAATCCCTGATGTTCTTTGATTCTGTGATACTGTCATGTCTTGAGTTCCTGTGGCATGATTTAACGTGGTTCTTAATTTGCTTAATACATCCTGAACAGATTTTCTTAAATATAAATTGACTTCAGTGATAAGTTTACCTGAAGAAGCCCTTCCTGTTGCCCTTGACCTCTCTTGCAAGATTTAATTCCAAGGAGGCCTTGAGCTGGAACAGAGCAGCTTCCACATCAATCTGAGAAGGAACCTCTTCCCAGTGAGGGTGACAGGGCCCTGGCAGGGGCTGCCCAGGGGCGTTGTGCCTTCCCAGTGAGGATGACAGAGCACTGAGACAGGCTGCCCAGAGTCTCCTGCTCTGGAGACGTTTAAAGCCCTCGTGGCCATGTTCCTGTGTGACTGGATCTAGGTGATCCTGCAGTAGTGGGGGGATTGGACTGGACAATCCCTTCCAATCCCTAATGTTGTGCAATTCTGTGATAAGTTGTCATTAATAGAATAAGCTCAGTAAAATAATAGATGCACCTCTGTTCTCACCAAAAATGGGATGTGATGAATTCTTTCTACTGACAGATGGCCCTGCCAGCTTCCAGAAGTCAGTTCTCCACTGCGTTTTGGGTTGCTCCGCGTTGTGTTGCCTCTAACGAGTGTCTGAGATTACTGCAGCATTGCATGAGGGCAGAAGAGATGGGTACAGTTTGTTGCTCAAATTAGTCTGCTCCGAGTTCTTCTAAGATCTGAGATTTAAGATCTTTATCCTTTCCAAGAAAACAAATAACGATGTCATTGATCCTCTTAATTAAAGTTTCTGCCTCTGAATACTTCTGTGCAAGAGAAATACAATAACGATTATCGTTGTGTACAAAGGAGTCCACAGGCTGTGCAGGGCCAATTTGAAATGTCTTTACTTTTAGATATCAGCAAAAAAGAAACACATTTAATTTTGTCTCGGAGGTCGGCCAGCAGTGCTAATCAATGCCAGACACATCTCTCTTTTCCAGTTAGTTCTTCCCTCTTAGAATCATAGAATCATAGAATCATTACGGATCGGAAGGGACCTCGAAAGATCATCTAGTCCAATCCGCCTGCAACAGCAGGATCACCTAAACCAAGTCACACAGGAACCTGTCCAGTCGGGTCTTGAACATCTCCAGAGAAGGAGACTCCACAACCCCCCTGGGCAGCCTGTTCCAGTGCTCCGTCACCCTCACTGTGAAGAAGTTCCTTCTCAGGTTGATGCGGAACCTCCTATGTTCCAGCTTACAACCATTGCCCCTTGTCCTATCACTACATGACACCGAGAACAGCCCAGTGCCATCCTCCTGACACCCACCCCTCAAATATTTGTAGACATTAATGAGGTCTCCCCTCAGTCTCCTCTTCTCCAAGCTAAAGAGACCCAGCTCCCTCAACCTCTCCTCATAAGGGAGGTGTTCCACCTCTCTTATCATCTTNTAAAGAAGCTTTTTTTGCTGCCTTTGACCTCTCTTGCAAGGTTTAATTCCAAGGAGGCCTTGGCTTTTCTAGTTGCATCCCTACATTCCCTCACTAGAGCCTTGTAATCACCCCAAGTGGCCATTCCCTCCTTCCATGACTTATAGGCTTTCTTCTTCCTATTCAGTTTGCCTAGTAGTTCCCTCTTTCTTCATCTTTATCCTGTTTAACGTAATTGTTCGTGGATCCCAGGATCAGAGAACATCAGGGATTGGAAGGGACCTCAAAAGATCATCCAGCCCAATCCCCCTGCTGCAGCAGGATCCCGAGATCCAGATCTTTCCCTGGCCATCTCTGAGTCTGCTCATTCACTCACACAAGATCCACTCTAATTCACAGATCAATTACCTGTCAAGGTCACTCTCAAAGTGCTTCACTGTGGTATCTTCAAATGTGTCGTGGGTTCTGCTGGACATTGGCCCCTTCCAGCAGAGTCTTTCACCTACTTCAGAAAGAAGGACTTAAACAATTTATGAAGTCACCTAATTACATTTTTTGTCAAAGATAATAACTTCTCCTTAGTGCCTGTTTTTGTTTTCCAGTTACTGAAATATTTCACTAGCTTTAGGCTAAAATATCTGTCATTTATTGTAAGAAACGGGGTGGAGTTCCCATCACAGCTGATGACACCTAATTATACACCAGAAAATAGAACTCCCTGGGGAAGAAAAGAATTCAGATCATGCTCAAGTGCAATTGTTTCAGGCTATTTCGGGTGGTGTGGGTATTTATGAGCTCTATTAATAATAAATGAACCCGTGTTGTAGCTCTGCGCTTCGCAGACAACCTCATCTGACCGTCGACAAGACGTCGGCTTTTTGCAGTCATGAAAATACATAAATATTAATAGCTTTGAAAAAATAACTCTTATTGCTGCATGATGGTTGGGAGTGTGTAAGAGGCAGTGACAAATACGAAGACGATTGTGCAATTTTAGCTTGGAGTAGCTAAGTATGTTTCTTCATTAAAAAGTGCATGGGAGATCCTCTCAGTAACTAAATCCATTCAATTTTCACTTTTCAGCCACTTACAGAATCACAGAACATCAGGGATTGGAAGGGACCCTGAAAGATCATCCAGAACAATCCCCCTGCCACAGTAGGATCCTCTAGATCCAGTCATTAGGGATTGGGAGGGACCTCCAAAGATCATCCAGTCCAATCCCCCCACCTCAGCAGGGTCACTCCAGAATCACATCAGTATTAATTTCTTCTTGTACTGCAGTGCTGGAGAAGCATTCAGGTGCTCCTAACGTTTTGGTGGACTTTTCATCCCCACCTAATAGATAAATGAACGTCCTGTGAGTGAAAACAGGAAAAGATGCCGGTGTGAGAGGCACTTTTCATACTCACCTGGCAATTTTATATTGAGAAGGCACCCAGAAGTGCCCACACATGCCAGTAAATCTCTTGCTGGGTTGGACTTGTTTGGAAGGGCAAACTTGTAAGCACTTGTTTGGAGCTCTCTAGCTTGGAGAAACGAATCACAGGACATTAGGGTTTGGAAAAGACCTCAAAAGATCATCCAGTCTAATTCCCCTGCCACAGCAGGATCCACTACATCAAGTTGCAGAAGAACATATCCAGGTGGGTTTGAAATGTTTCCAGAGAAGGAGACTCCACAACCCCCCTGGGCAGCCCCTGCTGGGCTCTGTCACCCTCATTGGGAAGAAGGTCCTTCTCACACTGATGTGGAACCTCCTCTATTCCAGCTCACACCCACTGCCCCTTGTCCTATCATTAGGTGCCCCTGAGCAGAGCCTGGCTCCATCCTCCTGACACCCACCCTTCACACATTGATCAACATTCACAGGGTCACCCCTCAGTCTCCTTTTCTCCAAGCTCAAGAGACCCAGCTCCCTCAGCCTTTCCTCAGCAGAAAGATGTTCGTCTCCCTCCATCATCCTTGTGGTTGGACTTGATCTTACGGGTCTTTTCAAGCCCAAACATGTTAGGATTCTCTAGTTCCATTATTCGTAGCATCACATAACAAACTGGGGTCTGTCTTGGTATCGTCCTGGTGATAAAGAGCTCACGCTGATCGTGTTTTACAGGGTTGACTCCTTAAACCTCCGTTGCAGTGAACAGATGGACGCACGCGTTCATCCACATCCCCATGTGTACAAAGACTGCTTTGGTCTTTTCAGAGCCCCACCAGCTCAACATTCCCATCCTTTAATGACTCTGATCATTCTCTAATGAGACCCCAGGGTCTTCCCAACCCAAATGACTCTGTGATTCTCTTTGGGCACCCGTGCTCTTACACAGCTCCTCTATTAGAACTACACAATCCCCCAAATTCTAGAAATCTACCTCATTTTTAATGAGGCACTAACAGGGTCAAAGATCTACCCTCGTTTGCTGAGCAATATTAAGCAGGAATAATTGGAGCTACTCTTGCTAATTTTAAACAGCGAAGGGAATCTCTCTATCAATAATTTATTCAAACAATTAGTAGTGAGATTATAATATTGAATCTATTAATAATTTCCATCTCATGAATTTAGAGTTTATTTTTCTGAATCCAAAGGGTAAACCTATCCCTCTCACAGCAGTCTTCAGAAACCTGGGGACTTCTCTCCTTTCTTTTCATGATGATGAAGCATGGAGCTCCTTGAGTGGATCGGTCCACGCTGGAGAGGGCAAGGCATGCCTATCCATCCTTGAGGTGCTGCAAGCAGGAAGGAGAAGTAAGTCATCGTGGTTTAGCTTTCTGCTTGCCAGCATCCAGTGTTTTCCTGAGTCGTCTGGAGTCCTTCCTCTTCTCTAGCTGTGGATGAGTTCTGTAAAACACCACTGTTGTTTAATCACTCGCTGTCTAACAGTGGGACAGAAAACCCCTCTGTAATTTGAAGTCAGGTTCTGACTGAACATAAAGGAGATTTTCTTGACTCTTGGGAGAGAGAAACGTTTGAAGCAGGCTGCCCAGATGTTCTGTGAAGTCTCCAGACTCGGAGTTTTCCAAACCCAGCTGCATATAGACCCGGTGAGACTTCACTAGGGCACTTCTGCTTCGTGGCCCAGGGATGGAGGGTTTAGTGTGGCTGTATTTGCAGAGCACAGGGCACTTCATACGATCTTTGAACCACAGAACGTTTTGTGTTGAAAGGGACCTTTAAAGGTCGGTTTGTCCAACAGCCCTGCACTGAGCAGGGATGTTTTCAACCAGACCAAGTTGCTCAGAGACCAACTTGACCTTGAATATCTCCAGGGATGGACCATCTACCAATTCTCTGGGCAGCCTGTGCCAGTTTTTCACCAGCCCTGTTGTTAGAAATGTCTTCCTTGTATCTGTGTCTACCCTCTTGTATTTTAAAGCCCTCACCTCTTGTCCTGTGACAAGACGCCTGGCTAAGACGTTTGTTCCCCTCTTTCTTACAGACCTTCTTTATCCACAGAAAAATCACAGTATGTCCTCTCCAGAGCATTCTCCTCTTGAGCTGACTCCTTTGGCCTTTCTTCACAGTGACGTGTTTCATCCCTCTGATCATATTTGTGGCCCTTCTCTGGACCTGTTCAGGCCATGTTCCTGTGTGACCTGATCTAGGTGATCCTGCTGTGTCAGGGGGATTGGACTGGATGATCTTTCAAGGTCCCTTCCAATCCCTAATGCTCTGTGACTCTGTGAGTTTCTCACAAGCCCACTTCTCCTGCTTGTCCAGGTCTCTCCCCATGGCCTCCCATTACTCAGACACGTCAAAGGTGCCATGTGGCTTCTCCAACTGTTTTATTCTGGTTGTTCTGCGTATTTTATATCAGTTGGAAACATATCTGTGAAAACATAACCTCAGAGTCCTTCAGCCTTTATCTGTAGGCTCCATGACCAATGACTTATTGAAACTCAAAGATCACTGTTTTCTTCCCACTCTGCTTGTTTCAGTGCTGAATCCACACTTCTAGTTCCATTCTACTCTCCCATTTACCTTCTCTAGTGTAGAAGTGGGAGTGAAGTTAGAGGAAAGCCCTTGTGGTTATGAAAACCAGAATCACAGAACATTCAGGATTGGAAGGGACCTTGAAAGGTCATCCAGATCCCCTGCCACAGCGGGATGCCCTAGATCCAGTCACACAGGAACATGTCCAGGTGGGTGTGAAACATCTCCAGAGAAGGAGACTGCACAACCCCCTGGGCAGCCCTTTCCAGGGCTCTGGCACCCTCACCATAGAGAAGTTCCTTCTCCCATTGATGTGGAACCTCCTCTGCTCCAGCTCACACCCACTGCCCCTTGTCCTGTCACTGGGTGCCCCTAAGCAGAGCCTGGCACCATCCTCCCGACACCCACCCTTCACATATTGATCAACACTCATGGGGTCACATCTCAGTCTCTTTTTCTCCAAGCTCAAGAGCCCCAGCTCCCTCAGCCTTTCCTCAGCAGGGAGATGCTCCTCTCCCTTCATCATCTTTGTGCCTCTGCACATGGCCTTTCAATGTAACATTACAATTACTTTCAACAACAGAAAGGAGGTAGATTTTTATGTAAAAATGAAACTAAAAGTGCAGCCTCTTTAATCTGTACCATCTAGTGGTCTGAACCTTTCCCTTCACAACTTCAGCAGATTGACAAAGGAGATCTCCCTGTTTTTGCTTGCAGTGCAACACTACTTTCACACGGCTAGGCTGCAGCCAACGTACTGTCTGAGCTTCAAGAGCGCGTCAACGTGCCAAGTCTTTCTTCTCTGTTTAATATCCCTGACAGTAGAGCAAATATCAATGACAGCATTAAATATCTTCTGGCAGGGCTTTGCTAAATCACAATATAAAAAAACACCCCATAATCTAGCCACTGAGTAAAAGCACTGCAGGGATCTTCAAGTTCAGTAGTAGAAAAAACCACTCATCTCCTTACGTGCAAATTGAAAGGAGAACCAATGGAAAGCTCTGCACTGTTTGGGTTTGTTTGAACTCCTGCTGGAAAGGCTGGCTCTGAAGTCAAAGGCAAGAGTGAGTGGCAGCAGCAGAAGTGCCCTGGAAGGGGCTGCCCAGGGGCTTGTGGAGTCTCCTTCTCTGGAGACGTTTAAAACCCGCCTGGCCACGATCCTGTGCCACTTGGTCTGGGTGATCCTGCTGTGGCAGGGGGATTGGACTGGATGGTCTTTCCAGGTCCCTTCCAATCCCTCATGCTTTGTGGTTCTGTGAAGTGATAAAGCAGAAAGTGAGGAGGTTGGACTAGATGACCTCTGGAGGCCCCTGGAGCCATTGAAGGTCAGGCTTGATGAGGCTCTGAGCAACCTGACCTAGGTAGAGCTGTCCCTGTGTAGGGAGGTTGGACTAGACGACCTCCAGAGGTCCCTTCCAGCCTAGACCCTTCCATGATTCTATGACTCAAGTATCCAAACTGCCCTTCTTACGTATTTAAGCTGCTCTTCTCAAGTGCTCGTTGCCATCTCATTTTCACGGGGCGGGTGTGGGTGTAGTTAACAAACACAACACCAAGCCAGAATGCTGGGAGTCTTTCCACATGCAAAGAGGAAGATTTCTCGTAGTCCCGGAGGCTGTTGCTGGTGATAGAGATTTACGGTGAAGACACCGGTTATTTACAGCGTTATTGTAAAATAACACCGCAGAGTTACCGTGATTTACCATGGAGCTTGTGCAAGATGCCAGGTGGTATTTTACAGCACCTGGGAAAACGCTCCCACTGTTCCCTGGAGCCTTCACACAGGGACAGTGATTTATGATGTCACCCGAAGATGAGAGGCTGCGGAGTAAAACGAAGGTCTGTGGTCATGCATCTTCCCCGGTTTTCCCCACTAGCGCTGGCGTGTCTTGGCAGCCTTAACTGGTTACAGAGCACACTGGTCTCTGCACGGTACTCGTGCCATTTTGCTTTAGAAATGTGTTTGCTCTAAAAAAGTAAAAAGTACTCTTCTTGAGAAAATTCCTTCCTTCCCAAACCAGACATTAAGAGGAAAAATGAGGGAGTGAAAGAGGAAGTTTCACTAACGACCAAGTAAACTTGAAACACACATACAGAATGGTAGTTTGAGAGTGTGACTGTTCTTCTCTGTGGCTGTTGCGCTCCTCACCGAGGTCTTGATGCTTTCTGCTTTGACTGTACCTGCGGGGGCTTTCACTCTCTGGGGACTTTCTGTTCTGTTTGGAAGAGCAGCTTTGCTGACCCAGTGAGGGGCCTGAAGCTGCCAGGGGAGGGTTAGGTTGGATGTTAGGAAGCCCCTCCTCAGAGAAAGGGTGATCACACCCTGAAATGGACTGCCCCGGGCAGTGGTGGAGTCCCCATCTCTGGAGGTGTTTAAGGACAGACTGTCTGTGGCCCTGAGTGCCCTGGTCTGCCCGAGGTGATGATGTTTGGTCATGGGCTGGGCTTGAGAGATCTTCGAGGTCTTTTCCATCCTCAGTAATTCTGTGATTCTGCCTGTGGGAGGGGGTTGGAACTAGCTGATCTCTGAACTTCCTTCCAGCCTAAGTCATTCTATGATTCTATGACTGTGTGACTTACACAGAGCCACAGAACATTAGGGATTGGAAAGGACCTCCAAAGATCATCTAATCCAATCCCCCCTAGGATCACCTAGACCGAGTCACACAGGGACACGTGCACATGTCCCTAAAGCTGACTGGTAAGGTCAATATCATAGAGCCATAGTGGATTGGAAGGGACCTCGAAAGGTCATCTAGTCCAATCCTGTGGTTTGGAGGTCATGACAGTTGTGGCAAGTGAATAGAATCATGGGATCATAGAATCAGTGAGGCTGGAAAAGACCCCTGGGATCATCAAGTCCAGCCATCAACCCTAATTTACAAGTTCACCACTGAACTAGATCCCCCAACACTACATCTAAGAGACTTTTAAACACACCCAGGGACAGGGACACAACCCTCACCCTGGGCAGCCCAGTCCAGGGCCTGATCACTGGAAGAGTTTCTTCCTGATGGCCAGTCTGACCCTCCCCTGTTGGAGCTTGAAGCCCTTCCCTCTGGTTCTGTCGCTGATGACCTGTGAGAAGAGCCCAGCACCAGCATCTCTGCAGGGTCCCTTCAGAGAGCTGTAGAGAGCAGAACTTGTGGTGTCCTGTATGAGAAGACACTGATGGAGAACTGCAGGGGTGCTCACTCACAGCCAGATGCATCTGGGGTGACTGAGATGACAAACAGTCCTAGCTCTTCACCTTGACCATCAGACCAGACTGGTTTGTCCAAACACACGGATGTTCTAAATCTCTCCTGAATGGGGTGTTTCTGGCCTGAATGGGCTGCGCTTCTGGCAGCTCTTCAGCCTAGAACATTAACAGGAGCTGCTTAAAGAACTTGAGGGAGCTGACACAAAGCTGCTGGTGGGCTAAGGGGGACGACAGCTGCTTTGATGTTGTGTCTGCAGCCTGCCGTGGCCCCCACACGCGTATGGCACACACGTCCTTTGGGGTGCTCTGTCAGGTGGAGCAGGGCTCAGGGCAGCATCTGCCCCGTGCACGAGTAGGTTGCCAAGTGTGTCAGTCCCCCTGCATTCAGATGCTTTCCATGGGCTTCATTAGCAAATGCAGAGTCTACAGGAAAGAACCTCACTACTCACATGCTAACAGAGGGCAGGGCCTGGAGCTGCCAGGGCAGGGCTGGGCTGGCTGTTAGGAAGATCTTCCTCAAGGAAAGGGTGAGCAGAGCCTGGACTGGACTGCCCAGGGCAGTGGGGGAGTCCCCACCCCTGGAGGTGTTGGAGCCCAGCCTGGCTGTGGCGCTCAGTGCCCTGCTCTGGCCAACATGGTGATTTAGGGGCTGGGCTGGCCGAGCCCAGGGGCATCTTCCAGCCTCAATAACTCTGTGCTTCTGTGAAGTACTTAAAAAAAAAAAGTCAATTGCCTTTAATAAAAAGCAGCCTCTTCTTTCCAGTGCTGCTTCTCACAACACAAACTGTATGAAAGTGCAGCCACTTGGATCAGGAACCTCAGCTTCGCTCCAGAAATAGCAGGTTTTCCTCTCCTTGAAGGATATTTGTTAACCTCAGCTGCTTTTCTTCGATGAGTCAGATAACTTAGCTGGCAGCAGACACTGCCATGGAATGGCAATTATTGATGCTGTGATCTAGAGAAATGCTGTCAAGTGTGGGAGAGATGTGGAAAGGCTACAGCAGTACCCGTTCCCACTGAACAGCGCTCCTGGAGAAAATTAAGATCAGTCTGATGTCTCCATGTGAATGGCTCAAAGATCTCAGTTCTGAGACCTTTCCATTGCACACAGAATCACAGAAGGTTAGGGACTGGAAGGGACCTCAAATGATCATCCAGTCCAATCCACAGCAGATCCCCTAGATCCAGTCGCACAGGAATGTGGCCAGGTGGGTTTGTAATGTCTCTGGAGAAGGAGACTCCACAACCAGCTGGACTGGAACCTCTCCAGACAGGTTTTAACTGAAAAATCAATTTTGATGAAATGTCCCAAAAATCTTAGAATCACAGACTGGCCGGGGTTGGAAGGGACCTTAAAGATCCTCTAGTTCCAACCCCCCTGCACAGGCAGGGACACCTTCTCTACAGCAGGTTACTCAGGGCCCCAGCCAGCCTGGCCTTCAACAGCTCCAGCCACGACTTCCCTGGGTAACCCGTTCTGGCATCTCAGCACCCTCACAGCAAAGAATCGGTTCCTCATGTCCAAACAGCACTTTCAGTTGTAGGAAGAGTCATCCATAACCATTCCCCCAGAGCAGACAAGTAGCATCCCTAGTCCTGCTGGCCACACTATGGCTGATACAAGCCTGGGGCACCCCTGCTGGCTCCTGTTCAGCCGACTCTCAGCAGTGATTCTTCCCTCCTAATGCTTAATAGGAATGTCCTTTGCTGCCCTACATCCTTTTTCTGTGCACAAGGAGACGACTCTGTTCTGTAACCTCCCCCCAGGTAGCCAAAGAGAAGAGTAAGATCCCCTCTTTGCCTTCTTTCCTTAACCCAGGTTATCGCAGGACAAGGTGGCACCGTGTTTATTGCTGCGACCACACGGAGCTAGAAAGAAAAGCTGCAGCACCTCTGTAGTTAAAAGTTCTGCCCCCTCCAAGCTCTGATGTGGTTTGATGTCTCATGGTCAACTCCAGCACTGGGATTAAGTTAATTAAGAGTTGCCCCAGTCCATTAAGGCTCCCTGTGGACTAATTATTAAAGTGCCTTGGACCATCAGAAACCTACAGCGACAGAAAGGCGCAAGAGGCGTCGCTTACGATGCGGGTGCTCCGGCACCCAGCAGATTATGCTTTGCATTAAAGAGCTTCCACAAGCGAAGGAGACGGCCTGTTGCTCTGTACCAGCAAGAGATCTGCGTCATCTTCATCAGTCTCTGCTTTGCCCACGCTTTTGGGTGCATATTGTTCATTCCTCTTGCTCACAGCCACATGCTGGAATCACCCACCAAACTCTTTGTGCTTCAGCAAGGTCCTCCTCCTGATTTGGGATTTCTGTTGACTTCTAGACTGAGCTAGCTGATACACAAGGCTCTGGTTACTAACTGACAAACAGACATAAAGCAAGAGAGGAGCCAGGGAGAAAGACTTCTGAGGAATACAATTATTGAATTAAAGAAGTATGACAGGTCATCAGGGATTGGAAGGGACCTGGAAAGGCCATCCAGTCCAAGTCCCCTGCCACAGCAGGATCCCCTAGATCCAGTCACACAGGAACACGTCCAAGTGGGTTTGAAACATCTCCAGTGAAGGAGACTCCACAACCTCCCTAGGCAGCCCCTTCCAGTCCTCTGTCACTCTCACTGGGAAGAAGGTCCTTCTCATATTGATGTGGAACCTGCTCTGTTCCAGCTCACACCCACTGCTCCTTGTCCTATCACTGGGTGCCCCTGAGCAGAGCCTGGCTCCATCCTCCTGACACCCACCCTTCACACATCTAAACATTAATGAGGTCCTGAGGCTCGTTTTCTCCAAGCTCAAGAGCCCCAGCTCCCTCAGCCTTTCCCTCACTGGCCTGACCACCCTTCCTTGCTTCAGCATTTAGCAGCTTTCCGGGCCAGTATTTCCCTTCCCGAGCCCTCCTGCATCCAAACATTCCACCCCAACAACCCCACCTCTGTGGTGTCGCCCTCCTCACCTCTCCACAGCCTTCTGCCAGCCCCTCCTTAGCGATGCGGCTCAAGGATGGGCAGCTGTGTCGTGTCAGAGCTGATCTTTGCAGCCCTGCATCCTCAACCACTGAAACAGGGAGGAAGAGAAAGCTTAGAACACGTGGCTGCAGCACCCTCTCCCAGGTTGTTTGTTGAGTGGGTGCTGGAGAGCACAAGCAAGGAGACACTGCGGGAGAAGCAGTAGTAACCTTGGAGCAGAGGTATGAAAAAAGTTCTCGTGGCTACTCGTGTCTTCAGAAGTGTTTGGTCCCTTAAGAGCCATCAGCAAAATGAAACCTTCCCCAAGGGGCTGTGGTTCTCAAAAGCGAGACTGGCGAGAACACCAGGAGAAGGGAAGGAGCCCGCGCGGTCGTGTGCAGGCGCTCTCTAGATCGTGAGCAATTTTGGATGGTAAGGAAATAAACAACACAGCCACGCTGACAAGACAACGTGCTAATGGTTTGTGACAACAGATCCTGTGACACAGCAACGTCACGTTTCTCTGTGACTGCTTCTTTATTATTCTGTTTATTCTTATTAAAACCCAGCTGGTCGATGTTTGCGATCCATGGACGAGCCTGGAGTGAAACGAGGGGGAACGATTTCATCCCCCCAGCTCCAGAAGGACACGGAGCTGCTGGAGAGAGCCCAGCACAGAGCCACAAGGATGATGGAGGGAGGGGAGCATCTCCCTGCTGAGGAGAGGCTGAGGGAGCTGGGGCTGTGGAGCTGGGAAAGAAAGAGCCTGAGGGGTGACCCCATGGATGTTGATCAGTGTGTGAAGGGTGGGTGTCAGGAGGATGGAGCCAGGCTCTGCTCAGGGGCACCCAGTGATAGGACAGGGGGCAGCAGGTGTGAGCTGGAGCAGAGGAGGTTCCACATCAATAGGAGAAGGACCTTCTTCATGGTGAGGGTGACAGAGTCCTGCAAGGGGCTGCCCAGGGGGGTTGTGGAGTCTCCTTCTCTGGAGACGTTTCAAACCCACCTGGACACGGTCCTGTGCGACTGGATCTAGGGGATCCTGCTGTAGCAGGGGACTGGACTGGGAGACCTGGAAAGGTCCCAGTCTCTAACATTCTGTCATTCTGTGACTTGGAAGGGCAGGAAGTAAAGATTTTCCTTTTAAACTGGTTTATACTGAATGTGAGTAACAAAGCTGAGTGCCTGGAGGTGTGAGCTGCAATTACTTACTCAGAGCTTGTGTCTCCTCAGGGTCAGCTCCAGACCGTGGGCGCTCTGCTGCCCACACCGCCCTGGGTCTCCGTGCCTCTCCGTTACGCTGCGGCTTAAATTTCCCATCCGGAGGTCAGCCCTTCCCCAACAGAACCTTCTCACCTTACCAGGGAATCTGAGCAGCCCTGATTTTACTCGGATACAAGTTCCCTTCAACTTCTGATTTCTTTTGAATTACAGTGGAGAACCTTCAGGCAATGGAACTATTCTGAAGAGACAGGAGAGCCTCACAGAGACGTTCTTGAATGCTAATGACTGGTGTATTGACAAGGGACCTCCTGAGGTCTAACACTGCTGTTAGACAGCTCTCAAAACTTCTCCGCGCTGTTTGTAAGAATCTCCATCTGGGGGAGGATGTTGAAAACTGGGGGGTTGGTTCCCAGACTCACAGATTAATTCTGGTTGGAAAGGACCTCCTAGAGCACCGAGTCCAGCCAGACCCACAGCAGCCAGAAACCTGAATCCCTAAAACCCTGACTGATCACAAGGACCAAAGAGCCCCCTCCATGCCGGCCACTAGAGCAGGGGCTGAAGCACCATGGCTACAGGTTTCTTTGATCCCTCCAGCCATGGGGACTCAAGCCCTTCCCTGGGAAGGCTCTTCCACTCTTGCTGTCAAGAATTTCCTGATACCCAGTGCAAACCCCCCCTGCCTCAGCTTCCTCTGGGTTTGTCAGTAGTTCCTAAGGAGGAGAGGCCAACCCCCACCTCTCTGCAGCCTCCTGGTTGCCGAGGGCAATAGGGTCCTCCCTCAGCCTCCTCTTCTCCAAAGTAACCCTGCCCAGCTCCCTCAGCCTCTCCTCATACAACTGGCTCTCTAAGCCCCTCAGGAGCTGGGTAGCTCTGCTCTGGACCCCTTCCAGCATCTCAATGTCTCTGCTATAAGGGGGGGCCCAGAACTGACCCCAGTACTTGAGGGGAGGCCCCACAAGGGCCCAGGAGAAGGGCAGGATAACTTCCCTTCTCCTGCTGACCAGCTAGCCCGGCTCCAAGCCAACTACATCAGAGCTGTTTGCTCTGAGGGCCAATATTTGAGTTACTGTAGGTAGTCTTTACAGGGAAGCAAGTGGGCTCCTGTTCTTGTGGTCATGCAAGCACACAGGAAGGTGACCCTGCTCTGGGAGGGGGATTGGACTAACAGCCGTGTTCCTGTGCGACTTGATCTAGGGGATCCTGCTGTGGTGGGGGGAAAAGGACTAGATGACCTCTGCAGATCCTTTCCAATCCCCAAAGTTCTGTGAATCTCTGGAGAAAAAGTGAAGGCACTTCTTAGGGTGGTTGCAACGGGGAGCACCTGAGCAATGGCCAGGGCCAAACCCTTAATTGAGACCAATCCCTTAACTGCAGCCCAGCCCTCAGTCTCTAGTCACACCCCTAATTGTCAGGGACCACAGCAGCACCTTGTGAAGCACCTGCTGCTCTTTCACTCCTGTTATAAACCCTGCCCTGGGGCTGCTCTCTTTGCAGTCAGCTAATGCAGTGGAAACAGCTACAGAGAAGACCTCTTTGGTGGGACCCTCTCGTGGAGCGACTCCTCGTGCAGACAGAGGACAGAGCCACCGGGCACCGGACTGCGTCGGCACGGTAAGCAGTGCTTGCAGTCACCTGCAAGTCTCTTTGCTGTTTGTCTTTCATGTTCTTGTGGCTCTCGGCAGTGGCACCAAATGAACCTGCAAAGTCTGTAGTGAAGGCAGAGAACTTTCCTGTGTTAGTTCAGGCAGTTTTTCTTCCAGAGAGGCTGAGCACTGGAGTGCAAAGGGCCAGGAGATGGTGTCTGTGAGGGCAGCTGAACTCGTGGTGTTGGCACTTGTCTCTTATTTGCCTCTAGCTGAGTCATTTACTCCCCTTGTAGGTTCTCTTTCCGTGCTGAATTCCAGCTGACTGCACCTACACAAGCCCTGAGGTGGGAGGGCTCTTGTGGAGTGAAAACTGTGGCTCTTAACTGTGTGCCTCGGCCTCTCCTGCTCTGAGAGGAGTTTCCCAGGGCAGCAGAGGAGTCGGGTCAGCAAGAGCGGTGGTTTTGCTGTCTGCCTGTTGCTGAAGGTCTCTGCCTCACGGCTGGGTGTTTCTGTGGTGGTTCCTGTAGCTTCTCTTGCTCTGGCAGAGCCCTCAGCAGCATCAAGGGGCAGTTAATGCTGTGGGGAAGTGAGGCTGTGTTTGTGACCTCCTGTGCAGCGGCTGCAGTTCAGCAGCCCCTCCTGTATGCAGAAGTGTGGTGAAGTTAAAGGACGCTGGCAGTTAACGGACTGACTTTGAAGTGGCCTTCCTTTAGCTTTCACCTGCTGACTTCTTGGACTCGGTTCACGGTGCCGCTTCCTTTGGAACAGAGTGTGAAGTTCCTGGTCTTGGTGTCAGCTGTGAATCAGACTCGTTCTTCAGGAACCACATCACACCCGTGTCTAAGGCTGTCGCAGAGCATGAGGGATGGGAAGGGACCCCAGAAGAGCATCCGGTGCAGTCCCCCTGCCACGGCAGGATCCTCGCGATCCAGTCGCACGGGAACATGTTTTCCTGCTCGGTTTCAGAAATGTAGGGAGTTCGTGGTCCTGACTTCCCTTTTACCTTGCCCTGTGTGGATGTAGAGAGCGTCTTAACCCCAACGCTGCGGTTCTCAATCCCTGCAGATAATTAAGACTAGAATGCCAAACTGATTGTGTAACAGCACGCGCGTTTTTAGGTCCCCCAAGCACTAACTCTTCCTAATGACATCAGTTACCACAACAGAACGCTAAAGCCATTTGAACTGAACGTTCCAACTCATTAGAACCACAAAATACTGGTCATTTTTTACACTAATAGTTTTTCTTTTATTCCCCACCCCCCCACACACAAAGTTACTTATTTCAAGTGGATCAGAAGGGGGGTGGTCAGTAGATGGAGAGAGGTTTTCTTCTCCCCTGCCCTGCTGAGACCTCATCTGGAGTCTTCTGTCTGGTTCTGGGACCCTCAGTTCCAGGAGGACACAGAGCTGCTGGAGAGAGCCCAGTGCAGAGCCACAGAGATGATAGAGGGAGGGGAGCATCTCCCTGCTGAGGAGAGGCTGAGGGAGCTGGGAAAAAGGAGGCCTGAGGGGTGACCCCATGGATAGTGGTAATTATGTGAAGGGTGGGTGTCAGGAGGATGGAGCCAGGCTCTAATCAGGGGCACCCAATGACAGGACAAGGGGCACCAGCTGTGCTGTGGAACAGAGGAGGCTCCACATCAGTGTGTGAGGGAACTTCTTCCCAGTGAGGGTGACAGAGCCCTGGAAGGGGCTGCCAGGGGGGCTGTGGAGTCTCCTCTGGAGACATTTCAAACCCCCCTGGATCTGTTCCTGTGCAGCTTGATCTAGGGGCTCCTGCAGTGGCAGGGGGATGGCACTGGATGATCTCTCGATGCCCCTTCCAATCTCTAATGCTCTGTGATTGGTTGCTCTCTCGTTTTAAGACCATCTGATACAGCACACGCGTGTCTCGCAGCGAGCGTTATGGCTTCTCTGGAGAAAACATGACTCTCCAAATGGAGCAGCAGAGAACAAAACTGTATCTGAAGAAATATAAACCAGTCTCTGCGCTGCCCGTAACGTCCCCAGCGAGAGCCATTCTTTACCTGGGGTTTAGCCTGCTCACGCTGCAGCTCTATTATTGCTCTGCAGCTACTGCACAGTGTTTTCTAATTAGACACTAATGAAGAGCAGTGGATGATAAACTTGGACACGGACAAAAAAGAGGCTTAGAAGAACTAAAGGTAGTGAAGCATCAGTGGAAATGTCCTTCTCTGGAGACATTTAAAACCTGCCTGGACATGTTCCTGTGTAACTGGATCTAGGGGATCCTGCTGGGGTGGGGGGATTGGACTGAAGGACCATTCGAGGTCCCTTCCAGTCCCTCATGTTCTGTGATAACCCTACCCCACTCCGCGTCCCCGAGCACAAAGAATTTGAAACTCAAGGTCCTTATGCAGAATGATTTGAGCTCTTTTACAGTCCAGTGTAAAGGGCCTTTGAACCTCAGATGTTCCTCTGGTTGGCTAATGGGAATATCATCAAACTGGTGACCTCATGAATGTTTAGAAATAGGTGAGGGGTGGGTGCCCTCAGTTCCAGAAGGATGCAAAACTGCTGGAGATAGTCAAGCACAGAGCCACAGAGATGATGGAGGGAGTGGAGCATCTCTGCCCAGGGAGGCTGTGGAGTCTTCTTCTCTGGAGATGTTTAAAACCCGCCTGGATGTGTTCCTGTGTGACTTGGTCTAGGTGGTCCTGCTGTGGCAGAGTGACTGAACTAGATGATCTTTGGAGGTCCCTTCCAATCCCTGATGATTCTGTGCTCTCCCTCCTGAGGAAAGGCTGAGGGAGCTGGGTCTCTTGAGCTTGGAAAAAGGGAGACTAAGAGATGGCCTCATTAATGTTGGTAACTATGGGAGGGGTGGGTGTGAGGAAGATGGAGCCAGGTTCTGCTCAGGGGCATCTAATGATGGGACAAGGGGCAGTGGGTGTCAGCTGGAACAGAGGAGGTTCCACATCAATCTGAGAAGGACCTTCCCAGTGAGGGTGACAGAGCCCTGGCAGGGGCTGCCCAGGGAGGTTGTGGAGTCTCCTGCTGCCAAGATGTTTCAAACCCCCCTGGCCGTGTTCCTGTGTGACTGGATCTAGGGGATCCTGCTGTGGCAGGGGGACCGACTGATCTTTCAAGGTCCCTTCCAGTCCCTAATGATTCTGTGATGTACAAAAGTGAGTTAATCATGAAAACTGCAGGCAAACGTTGAGTTTCCTTGGTGGCAAATGTCGGTTTTAATTAGCATTTCGCTGTGTTGCTTTGGAAAGGACCGAGAGGATGCAGGTCCCAAGCAGTGCAAATGTAACATGCTACAGGGTGTGTGCAGTACTGCTACCAGTTGGTGCCAACTACTGAGAGGTCATTAAGTTGTGAATATGATCTGTGTTTGCTGAACCGTCAGCGAACAAGTACGATGGACTCGCTCCGTAACTTCCGCTGCTCTTGGTAGGATTTCAGATTGCCTTCTTGTGTCTTTAAGCCAACGTGAGGCTACAGTGGGTCTGAAGAACTCATGGCTCACTGCCCTTCTGTGCAGCTTCTCAAGGGTGCTGCTCAAGATCTACTGTAACAGCTGATAGCCCCAAAGGAGGGCTGTCGCAGTCCCCAAGTAGTAACAGACATCCCTGAATACTTTTATGCCTCAGTCTTCCCCAAGGGGACAGGAGTTCTCACAACAAATGCTGCTGATAAACTCTGCCGCGTTTGCATTGCTTGTGAGCTGCTGTGAGCCAAGGTCTTTGAGCTGGAATTTGAAATCCAGTTCAAGAAGGAAGTTCTGATGGCTTCTAGGAGCAATTACGCAGCTGCTTTGAGAGAACATTAGGGACTGGAAGGGCCCTTGAAAGATCTAGTCCCATTCCCCTGCCACAGCAGGATCCCCTAGATCCAGTTGCACAGAACATGTCTGGGCAGGTTTGAAACGTCTCCAGTGAAGGAGACTCCACAACCCCCCTGGGCATCCCCTTCCAGGGCTCTGTCACCCTCACTGGGAAGAAGGTCCTTCTCAGATGGATGTGGAACCTCCTGGGTGTTTTCCATTCAGGCTGTTTTAACTGAGAAGCTCCCCAAACTGGGAGGTGCAGAGTCTGAGAACCTCAGAGGAGCTCAGAGAGAGGCTAGCCTAGGACTTGGCAGCAAGAGTGAGATTCATCAGGTGCTGTACTTGGTCCCCAGACGTTTTAAACCTCCAGGTAGTCTTGCTAATCAAAATATTTGCAGTGATGCCTGGCTGCTCAGATGTCTATGCAGCTAATTCTCCTATAAATGAGTGTCTTTGAGGAGCTGGATTGTGAGACCATCCACTAGGTCAAGTGTCAAAGGCCTGGACGGTTCTGGAGGCTTTGCAAGGAGAAAATGACAGTCGGGCACTTGCAGGGAACGAGCCCTTCACCTTCCCCGGGAGTCACCAGAGCAAACAACAAGGGAGACGTCCTCCTTCCCCGTTCTAGCAGTATTTGTCAGATTAGTGGGATGATTTAACAGAAGGGCTGTGAACGGAGGCAGGAGCGGGAGGCGGAAGGCGGCGGTGGGTCGCGGCGCAGCCGGGATGATCCGTGACCTGCGGAACAGCCCCGCAGGAAACGCGTCGCGCCGGGGCTTCAGGGCGACGGGGCGCTAGGAGAAGAGAGAGGCTGTGAAAGGCGATAGGCAGGGCTGTCTGTGGGTGCTCCGCGCTGCCGGGGAGCCTGCGACGACGCTCGCAGCGTTCCCAAGGGAACCTCTTAGTCACTCGTTTCACAGACGAACGTGACGGGTAACGGTGATGGAGCTCTCTCACCTGTGACAACACACCTCCTGCTTCTGCAGCAGCCTGATCTCCGAAGGCCAATAAAGCCCTAAATGGAGGTTACTTAAATGTCAGAGTCTTTTATGTCTATTTACAGTGGGCAGCTTAATGTGCTCTAAAGTCAGACCGCTCTTCTCTTCAGGCTATGCTGCTAGAAAGTTTTATGTAGAGAGATATATATATATATTTTTAGGACAGTAATGTACTGTAAAAAGGAAGTCTTATTCTGTTCTATTAATTACTTGCAATATGGCATGCTGGTAACTTGAGGAACCCACCTGGCCGTGTTCCTGTGCCACTGGATCGGGGGGATCCTGCTGTGGCAGGGGGATGGGACTGGATGGTCTTTGGAAGTCCCTTCCAATCCCTAATGGCCCATGGTTCTGTGAATTAGTGCCTCCTCGAGAGGGGATTCTTTTTAAAATGAATTTGCTGTTTGTCAGCGTGCACAAAGTGCATCAGAAATAAACCACTACTGTTTTAGTGTGTTTTCCAGCAGGTTGTAGTAAAACTGCTGTGAACTGAAGTGTAATTATCACAGAGTCATAGAACCATTAGGGGTTGGAAGGGACCTCAAAAGACCACCCAGTCCAACCCCCTGCCACAGCAGGATCCCCTAGATCCAGTCACACAGGAACATGGCCAGGAGGGTTTTAAATGTTTCCAGAGAAGGAGACTCCACAACCCCCTGGGCAGCCCCTTCCAGGACTCTGTCATCTTCACCACAAAGAACATCTTTATGAACATTAATGGGGTCACCCCTCAGTCTCCTTTTTTCCCAGCTCCCTCAGCCTTTCCTCAGCAGGGAGCATCAACAACAGGGATCTAATCCTCTGCTCAGCCCTCACGGCCTGTTTTCTGCGCATCGCCTTGATGATTAAAGAGCTGGCCAGCTGAGCACCACGTTGCTCCAACAGAAACCAGTGCTGGCAGCTTTAACAGAAATCAGATAAATCCACGCCTGTCTGCAGGAATTCTGACCTGGGCTCTGCCTCGGTCCCTTCATACGAGGTAACTCGTTCTCCTGTGATTAATTTTAAAACATAATTGATGCAGAACAGGCATTTTCAAAATTATGAATGGTTGACTTAAATTATAGGCTTAAAATTTGTATTTCTAGTCTCTCCCGTTGCCTTTGAGTCAACAAAAGTCAGCAAATACCTTCTGACACTAATGCCATTACGGGAAATGTGGAGAAGTGCCAAAGGAGATCACAACTGGAGTAGTTCTACCTGGAATAACATTTTGGGGAAAGAAGAGAGTGGTAACTATTTAAATATGGTAAAAGATTTGTTTTTTCAAGTCAGAGAATGTTTCTGCAGGTGCACAGGCTGATAAATCCCAATGCTGAGCCCTAAATTTCTTAGAACATGGTTCCTGATGTGTTAGTTAACCCCCAAGGTGCTATAAGCAACGAACAATAAACATGTTTATTTTAGAAGTAGAAGATACTCCTAGCAAGGACCTCAAAAGATCATCTTTGCTAAAGTAAGATTGTTTGTGATAAATCTTGAGGGTCCGATTAGTTTTCTCTTAAAGCCCTTAAAGTTGAGTCCCCCTCCCTGGATGTGTTTAAAAGTCCCTTAGATGTGGTGCTGGGGGATCTGGTTTAGGGGTGACCTTGTAGAGTTGGGTTGATGGTTGGACTTGATGATCCCAGGGGTCTTTTCCAACCTGAATGATTCTGAGATTGGATCCTGGACTGGGCTGCCCAGGGTGGTGGTTGAGTCCCCATCCCTGGATGTGTTTAGAAGCAGCTTAGATGTGGTGTTGGGGCATCTGGTTTAGGGAGTAAGGTTGATGGTTGGACTGGATGATCCCGAGGGCCTTTTCCAACCTGAACGATGCTGTGATTCCTCTGCGCTGCCGTGCAGGCTACTGCACCCGGACCATCTTTTCTTGCTGTCCGACTCAAGCACTCGCTGTCAGTCAGGAAGCTGCTCTCTCTTCCCTTGCCCCCCTTCCCTTAAGCTCTCCTGCGTTTACACTGATTATAGTGAAAACAAAAAGCAGAGCAGAAAGGCTGGGGCACCTTTGATTGCTCTCATTAGCAGAGTGTTTGTCGCGTCCGGTCATGCAGGATCTCGATCGCAGCAGCGCGCAGTCGGCAGGGGGTACGAACCTCTCGCTGAGCCAGGACGCGTGCTAACATGAACGCTGACCCCTACGCGGGCAGAGACAAATGTTTCCCTCGGCGTGCGAGCACAAAGTACTTCTCAAGTGTGAGTGAATCTTGGAATCTAACTAACTTTCCTTGCCACAGCCATAATTAAAATCTGCTCTAATTGGTGGCCCCGTGGCCATTGGAAGGTCTCTTTTGGCAGCAGTATTGCCTGCAGAGAGAACCTCATGACATATTTGTGCGGGATTATTTGTGTCTCGTCGTTGTGACACTTCCTACTTTGTTTTCGTTGGTGATTTCAGATCAGCTTTCCTTTTTTCTCAAGGTCATGCTGCACTTCCCAAGTCCTTACAAGCCCTCCTGTCCTGACGCCATCTGCACGCGTCGTCACAGAGCAACATCTAGTTGATGAAGCCAAATGTTAAACACAAACAATCGCAGGACAAATCCTGGAAGCATCTCACTTGAAATCTTTCCAAAGGCTGGAGAATCAGTAACAAATCCTGAGTGTTGGGTTTTATCCACTTGTGCACCGACTGGGACTGGAGGGAAGGGCTGGTGGGGAGAGGCTGAGGGAGCTGGCGATGTTGAGCCAAGGGGAGACTCAGGGGGGACCTTCTCCCTCTCTCCAACTCCCTGTAGGGAGGTTGGAGTCAGGTGGGGCTTTTCTCCCAGGAAACTAGTGACAGGGTGAGAGGACAGGGCCTGAAGCTGCACCAGGGGAGGGTTGGATGTGAGGAAGCTCTTCCTCACGGAAGGGGTGATCAGAGCCTGGGCTGGACTGCCTGGGGCAGTGGTGGAGTCCCCATCCCTGGGGGTGTTGAAGGGCAGCCTGGCTGTGGCCCTCAGTGCCCTGGTCTGGCCAGTGAGGTGCTGTTAGGTCCTGGGCTGGGCTGGCTGAGCTCAGAGGCCTTTCCCAGCCTCAATAACTCTATGCCTCTAATTTCTGCTGAAGCCTTCTGTGTTTAAATCCCAACTTGTTCCCCTCCCCAGAGGTGATGAACCTGTAGGCTGTGTTGTGATGCAGAGTCACCTTTTCCTTGTGTTACAAAGAGCTCCGTTTGGCTCCCAGGCCTTTCACTTGCGTCCCTTCTTCCGGAGGCACCTTGCGTAAGGAAGACCCTTAGCTGAGGAGCAACGAGTGGGGCAGAGCCACATCCTGTAGCTAATGAAAGCCAACCTGCTCGGGTGGACTTCACATTGAGTGTGGTGATGGAAGATGTGTCTGAGCACAAAGAACAGCTTGAAATGGAGTGTTAAGAATTAATTTGTGGAAGATGTTGTGGAAGAACCCATGTTCAAGAGAGTCTCTGGGTCAGGCAGAGTTCTGAAGTCTTAGTGTTCCTCTGCTGTGGGCCAGTAGCTGTCAAACTGAAGAGCAAACGCCCACTTCTCTCTTAGTCTTCCCCACGTAACTGATGATGCAGGCACTGTTACTGGTTTTTTCATGGAACAAATGTCTCCATGAGATATGCAAAGCGACTAGGACAGGCTGAAGAGATGGGCAGGGAGAAGCTCAATGAACAAGAGCAAGTGTAGAGGCTGGCACCTGGGAAGAACAACCCCAGGTACCAGAATAGGTTGTGGACTGACCTGTTGGAGAGCAGCGTAGGAGAAAGGGACCTTGGAGTCCTGGTGACCAGCAGGATGGCCAGGAGCCAGCAATGGGCTCTTGTGGCCAAGAAGGCCAATAGTAGCCTATTAAAATAGTCCCTAAAGCCTAAGCCTCTACGTCGTGGGTTATTTGCGAACTCGTGTTGGTTTTATTTTCTTGTTGCTGTGGGTTTAATCTTCCCTCCGCGGTAATTTACGCGGTTTATCTGATCACGCAGCATAAAGCTCCACCACCTCTGACTGTTCAGCCAGTCACAATCTATGGCCAATTAAACTTCTTGATTACACTCTCCTGTTGCTCCAAGAATAGAAACGCTATTAAATGGCTGTTTATCTTTAAATAATTCAAACACTTATAAACAGGGAAAGAGGCCTCGTTAAATATGAGGTGAGTCTCAACAAACATTAACACTGAATTTATACTTCCTGCAGTGAAGCCGTTCCGCTTCGTGAAAGCGGAGCGCGTGGCCAGTGCTGCACCTCGGATGGCAAACGAAGCAGCTATGAAACAGATCTGTGTGTCTGCAGCTGTAATGTTGGATCCAATTATTCACTGGAGCTTCTAAATAATTTACCCTCAGCAAGTCTTCAGCCTATAGAGTTTCCAGCTCGGTTGGCCTAATGAATACTCAGATCATTAGGGGCTGGAAGGGACCTCTAGAGGTCACGGAGTCCGACCTCCCTCTGCTGGAGCAGGATCACAGAACGTGCCTGTTGAATTATTTTCTAGCAAAACAAGTCTTGCAAAACAGCCAGAGGATACCTTGTGCTTCACCGTGACTCAGAAAACCCAGCTCCCATGCTGTGTGGTGTGGGTTCAGCTTTGGGGTACTCGGCCTAGAGAGGAGGGGGCTGAGCAGAGACCTCCTTGCTCTCTGCAGCCACCTCAAAGAGGTTGTAGCCAGGCTGGTGCTGGGCTCTTCTCCCAAATTGCTATTGACAGGCTGAGATGAAATGGCCTCAAGTTGTGTCAGGGCAGGTTGAGATTGGATCTTAGGAAGAAGCTCTTTGCTGAGGCAGTGGCTGGGCACTGGAACAGGCTGCTGAATCGGCACCTTTAGAAGCACAAACCCAAGTTCTAAAGGATCTGCTTAACGACCCCAAGCACACACTCGTGCAGGGTGGTGGAAGGATTGGTAGATGAGCAGCTCAACATGTGAGGGCAGCTCGGCTGGATCAAAAGTGTCTCCAGCAGGGCAAGAGAGGGGATTCTCCCCCTCTACTCGGCTCTTGTGAGACCTCCCCTGGAGTACTGTGTCCAGTTCTGCACTTCTCAATAGAAGGAGGGTGTGGAACTGTTAGAACAAGTCCAGAGGAGGCCACAAGGATGGTTAGAGGACTGGAGCACCTCTCCTGTGAAGACAGGCTGAGAGAATTGTGGCTGTTGAGCCTGGAGAAGGCTCCAAGGTGACCTTAGACCAGCCTTGCAGCACCTGAAGGAGGCTGCAGGAAGGATGAAGAGGGACTTTTTACTAGGGCATTGGGTGGTTGGTTAAGGGGGAATGGTTTCCAACCACTGTTCCTGTGCGACTGGATCTAGGGCATCCTGCTGTGGCAGGGGATTGGACTGGGTGATCTTTTGAGGCCCCTTCCAGTCCCTGATGTTCTGTGACTCAATGATTCTATAATTGGCCTCCTGTCACCCCTGGACTATTCTGTAGGGTTCGTTATGCTTTTTGTCCACAAATACACTTTCCAAGACAATCTTAAGAGCAAAACTTGAGGAACACATTTTGAAGATTTCTTTATAAAAAACCCTATAAACATTCAGAGGAAGAAAATATGAACAATCATATATTTTTAATAACACGAGGATTAAATATTCATTCACAGGTTTGTCGAGCCGCGATAGTAAAAACATCCAACATATTAAAAAAATGTTCTTTAAAATGAAACCGAAAAAGTTCTGTAAAATTAATCTACTAATAAACATGAGGAGACAAGATAGGAATAAAGTTAGAGGTGATGGACACACGGAGATTGTCAAGGGACAGCGAGACAATCTCGGGTACCAAAAGGAATCGCAGCTGCTCTGCAGCACCACCTTAGATTGTTCCAGCTACAGAACAGATGTGATAGCCCTACACTTCAATAGTTGGTGGTCATTTCTTGCAGACTTGTTGTAAAGAAGAGGGAAGCAGAACAGGAGCCCGGAGCAGCGCTGTGAAGAAGAAAGTATATTCTATTGAGAGTGCTAATGTGTAATTTAAGGTCTTTGGTAGGATTTCATTCTGTTCTAGATTTCAGATTGTTTTGAAAAGAGAGTTGTTGTCCGAGGTGGGAATTGTTCCCATGAAGTGGTTTCCCACAGGGACACAGTGACCCATGTGAGCAGGGAATGCTTTGCTGGGAAGATGCAGAATCACAGACCACCAAGGATTGGAAGGGACCTCAACAGACCATCCAGTCCAATCCCCTGGCACAGCAGGATCCCCTAGATCCAGTCGCACAGGAACATGGCCAGGTGGGTTATTTTTAACAACTTGTTTTCCTCCTCTCCATCCTGTTGAGGAGAAGAGTGACAGAAGTGTGTTGGGCACCAGCTGGCCAGCCAAGGTCAACTCATTACACTGACCCAGAGCAGCTTTGCTTCCAAGGGTTCTGTGCTTCCCATTCCTATTTCATTAGCGCTAACACCACGTCCTTGCGCTCACACACGGCTTCTGTTTGTGGACAGCACCTACTCCTCACCATTCTTTTTCAGACCGCGATGGTCATGCTTCTGTTAGCCCTACACTGACTGACTACTTCAACCTCCTACATTTGAATTGCTTGTTTGCAATTTAATTACCTGTCTTTATGAGCTGCTTCTCTAGCCAGTAGCCTGTCTCTTGGCTTGATCTGGCGTGGATTTGGAGCTGTCACTATCTCACAACAACTGCTGTTAATATCAGGTATTTTTGCTGGTTTTTCCTTGTTTATTTTCACTTCTGGAAGTAAAAGCAAATTTATTCTGCTGACTCTGTTGTGCTTTTTACAGCAAGTAGTTAAATATTCATTAGTTTTGAGAGTCCCAGGGTCATTTCAGTGACTGTTAATACAGGATGCATGAATGTCTCTGGCAGCGAGTTACTGTGGAGCTGCAGGTAAGGTGAGGATCTTAACGACGCTTCAGAAACTCGTGTAGGGAGCTGGAACGCAGAACTGGCTGATGGTTTTACGCGGAACAGTGGCATTAAGGAGCATTGCCAGGGTCTCTTGGCGAACAGAAGGGCTTTGGAGCTGCCGGGGGCGGTGGTGGAGTCCCCATCCCTGGAGGTGTTGAAGGACAGCCTGGCTGTGGCCCTCAGTGCCCTTGTCTGGATGACTCTGGTGATGTTGGGTCCTGGGCTGGGCAGGATGATCTCAGAAGTCTTTCCCAGCCTCAATAACTTTGTGACTCTGTTCCAGGGCTCCAGCTCTTTCCACTCTTCCAGGACTTCACGTGTTTTGGGGAGAGCACACGTCGCTGAGCGGTGAAGGCAGCAGGCATCTTGCCCTGGGGATGCTGTGAACAGAGCCGGCGCTGACCCCTTCCACGGTCACTGAAAGGAAGGTTTGAGCTGAATCACATCGTTTGCTGAAATCGACCGAGTTGGTTGCATTCTGGAAACACGGAGGACTGGCTTGGAAGCACGTGGAACAGAGAGCTGGACCACTGACGCGGAGGGACATCTGCAGGGACTTGATGGCCACCATGTTTCCACAAGGAGCAGCTAGAGGTCTCTTCCCTTTTTTGGATATGGACATTAGTTTGTCCCAATTATGTAGGAACACGCGAGTCATCTCCATGGGCCTTTGTGTGTGGTGAATTCTGCACTTGGGATGAATTACAGAAGTCTTTTTTTGCCCCAAACCTAGGCCACTCTTTTGTTTTTACCTGCAATTTCTCTGTGGCTCCTTGAACCCTCCTTGTTTTGCTTTTCCTTCAGCCCATCAGTGTCACAGTAACTGAACTAACTGGTAAATCTCATCCTGAGTTAAGCCCTCTGACAAACACACACCCTGTGCAAAGTGTCACGAGGCATCTACATCCTGTGAAAGCTGCAGCTCTTCAACTGAGGGAAAACTATTACCCTAGTCTTCCAGAGCCAGAGATGAGGAAGGAGGGGAACATCTCCCTGCTGGGGCTCTTGAGCCTGGAGAACAGGAGACTGAGGGGTGACCCCATTAATGTTGATAAATGTGTGAGGGGTGGGTGTCAGGAGGATGGAGCCAGGCTCTGCTCAGTGGCACCCAATGACAAGACCAGGGGCACTGCGTGTGAAATGGAACACAAGAGGTTCCACATCAATATGGGAAGAAGCTTCTCCACAGTGAGGGTGACAGAGCCCTGGAAGGGCTGCTCAGGGGGGTTGCGGAGTCTCCTTCCCTGGAGATGTTTGAAACCCACCTGGCCATGTTCCTGTGCGACTGGATCTAGGTGATCCTGCTGTGGCAGGGGGGTTGGACTAGATCTTCTGCGGTCCCTTCCAATCCCTAATGGTCTGTGATTCTACAAGATCTTTTGTGCTTCGAACTACTCAAGGTTATTGGCTCACCAGGTCAAATAAGTGATAAATGATGTAATTAGTTCTCCACTTTAGCATTTCTTACAAGTCTGTATGTTGCTGTATGCCAGCTGTATGAAATCCTACTCTGAGCATTGCTGATTAAATAATAAACAGCTTGAACCTTGAATATCAGTTGGTCTATAGGGATGATTAGGCTCATTACTCATGGAAAGCTAAGTGTTGTGATAAAACAGCATGGTGCTGCTCAAAGAACTGACAGTTTATATCATCATGAGGAGATGGCAACACACAGATTAGTAGTATAATCATTACAGTGGCAGATCCATCTAGAAACAAGGGTCCATTTGTAACCTTTCTCTGTGTTTTGGTTGTAGTCTAGAGTGTGACCTGTCCTCTCCAATTTAGCCACCGAGGTTGTCAGCCTCAGTATTGCAGTTCTAGCGAAACTAACAGAAGCTGCATGTTTTATGTTAAAACCTATTTAAGGAGAATTAAGCAGGAAGGGAAAAGGAAACCTGTGCTGCAATGGGGTTAAATGCTGAAAATGATCCCTTACCAGCATTTCTCCTGAAAATGTCTACTTGTAAGTATTTCCCTGCCTGTGACACGTGTGGCCTAGTACTGGACTAACATGAGGATTCTATTACAGGTTTTTTCATCACGGAAGGAATCCCAGAACTTTAAGGATTGGAAGGGATCTCAAACTGTCATCACAGAACATTGGGGACTGGAAAGGACCTCAAAAGATCATCCAGTCCAATCCCCCTGCCACAGCAGGAGGGGTTTTTTTTATCATCAGTTTGTGGCTAGTCTGAATTAATGAATTAAAGTGTCTTTTTAATAGAGAAATGAATTTAGGTAAAAATCTCGCCCACACTGATTAACTCAAGGTAAGAAAGATTTCCCTCACAGTTTAGAAATGTCCTGCCTACCTTGTCCCCAGGTTAGCAACTCTGGCCAGCCCAGGGACAGACTCTCCCCAATTAGCAAAATGAGCCAAGAAGAGCACAAAGTCAAGGAAGGCTCATTCAACCCCACTTGGCTGTGTTCCTGTGGGCCGGGACCCTGCTGTGGCAGGGGCATTGGACTGGATGAACTTTTAAGAACCCTTCCAATCCCTGATGTTCTGTGATGAAGAAACCTGGACTAGTATCATCTTAGCACAGTGCTAGGCCATGTGTGTCACAGTATTGAAGATGCAAGGTGAGTTTTAAACATCTCCAAAGAAGATGACTCTAGTTTCACCTGTGCTGGATGTACACAGCTGCATTACTTGCACTGGGAAACACTACAAACACATCACACTGAAGGTCATTGTTTGTGCCTACTCCCCTTTCACAGATCCTACTTGCACTCTAGGTTTCACACTTTGCAGTACAATTTAAAAGTATTTATTTACATGAATGTAGTATCAATAAATGCTTTAAAAAATCTATCATTGTTTGTGTGTTTTATTTTGCAATTCCCTGTCACATGGAACTTCAACGGCATCCAGCAGAATCTGCAGCCGCAACCCGAGACCGTGCCCTGGTCTGGTAGGGAAAGTGGTGTTCCACCAAGGAGCTCTGGCCTCAGCACACTTGAGTGCACCCTTGGCATCCTGGCTGCTGTGATGTACCAGGAAATCAAAACTTGTAACTGATCACTTACAATATTTTTAACGGCTCCACTGGTTTAAACCCCAATCCAAACGTGAGAAGTCCTTGCTTAGGTTTCCAGTAACTGGGCAGATGAAGGTTGGGCAAAGCATCGCGGCAGAGCAGCCCCTTAACAGCAGTCACAATCCCCTGTCACATGTACTCCTTGTAGTCACGAGCGACCGCCTGCAAAGCATCATCACGTCACATGAGAGTTGTCATTTTTTATGAAGTGTCACAAGGGGAAACTGAGCTGTTTAACCAAACAGAGACTGTCTCAGCCTTTAGTGGCCCACTGCTTCAATTAGAGTGGCAAAGTTTGGCAAAGTTTGGCAAAGTTTGGCAAAGTTTGGCAAAGTTTGGCAAAGTTTGGCAAAGTTTGGCAAAGTTTGGCAAAGTTTGGCAAAGTTTGGCAAAGTTTGGCAAAGTTTGGCAAAGTTTGGCAAAGTTTGGCAAAGTAGTGTTAGTGTTTGGCAGTTGTTTGGCAGTTGTTTGGCAGTTGTTTGGCAAAGTTTGGCAAAGTAGTGTTAGAGTTTGGCAAAGTTTGGCAAAGTTTGGCAAAGTTT
>VXBP01004637.1:0-36223 GCA_013400115.1 Rhinopomastus cyanomelas
GAACCTTCTGGACTGTGGGTGGCTGGCCAAGTGGGCTGGCCGAGTGGGCGAGAATGTTCTCGCTCCTCAAGTGTAAGAAAATTTATGTTGAGTAGGAAGATTTGCCTGGACCTGGAGAGTGTGAGAATTCTGAACTTCGAAGGTTTATGAGGCTAGAGAATGAAGTCAGACAACCACTGTGATTTGAGAAAGAAGCAGGAACTGTCTAATGAATGTTCTACATTTTATCTCAGTTCAGTGTTAGAGCAGTGTGACAGAACTCCGTATGTCTGTGTCTGTATCTTGTGTGGGGTTTCTCTATGATATGTGGTGAATTAAAATGTCTTGGTGCTTTTCTTCTCCAAATTAAGTCAGATTCATAAGTACTTCTGTTAAACTCTTCCTCTGTGTCTGATGCTTTAGCTACAAGGCCTTGGTTGAAATGTAGTTGGGGTCTTTAATCCACATTAGTGGCAACCTAGGTGCGGTGTGTGGGGATCCAGATAAGGACTCACACACCACACTACTACCACTATGACCACCACATTATTGTAAATGACAACTCTGTTTCTGCTGTTTTCTCCTCCTCTGTTGCATACATTACAGAGCATGCACATCTAATGAAGACCATTATTTTGCAATGTAGTTCACTTCCATTTACAAGTCATTAAAATATTTTATGTGATTATGGCCAAAAATCAAGATACTATAGCCAAAACAAATAAACAAATGTGTTACAGAAGATACAGACTGTATTTTAATTTGAAATTAAAAGCTTCAGAGTTCCCACCATTTCATAAACCACACCTGGAAACAACAGCCTACCTTGTGCAGCTGCAACAGGTGGATCCACCTGACAGCAGTGCTTTGACAATGCATAGAACAGCTAATCCCCTATAAGTGAACTGGGCAAAGAGCAACAGGAGATCACTGGTTTGCTTTGCATTATTTTGCCTCTTTTCCCTTTTTTAAAAATAGCAATAGTTTAAACCTACCCTTAGTGAGAAGGATCTTTAATCAACCACAGGTCCATTGCATAAGAGCTGGATGCTGCAACAAAAGACGCACAAACCACTGAGATATCTGACAGTTTAGTTTTGGGAATTTCCAGCCCTGCTTACATAAACAAAACTAAAGGTTTGTGACAGCTGCTTGTGTTTCGATTATCTCTTTTGGGATCTCAGAGTTCAAAATCACATTCTAGAGAAGCAACTGGCAGAAGGAAATTATTTCTAACAGCCCATCCACAGAAGAGGCCCCATTATTATTATTAATTACTCATATTGCCATAGAACCTAATTGTCCCAGCCAAGAATAGAGGCTCACTGTGTTACATTCAATACAAACAGGCAAAGGCAAGGGCAGGCCTTGCCCCACAGAGTTCACTCTCTTCAAATTCCCAACCCAAGCTCCACATTAACCATTGCCAGCTCTGCAAGAAGCCTGATTTTGCACTCAGCACATCCTGTCAGATTTTAGACAATCTGAACTCCCAAAGAACTACAGTAGTCATACCTCACAGACTTAAATGAAGATTTCCCACATAATCTGATGACAAAGGGCATCCCGTATCACATGCCAGAGCTTAATACAGTAAAGCATGTCATTTAACTTTTCCCTATGCAGCAAGAGGAACAAGGGGCACTGTGTGCGGTGAGGCTATGCAGAGATGGTTGGTAATGAGAGGCGAGATGCATTCCTTGCAGGGAGAGGCGGCTAGAATTTTATCTCCCCCCGCAAAGAATAACTAGATGTGGAAAAAGGGAAAAAAAAAAAAAGATTCAAATAGCCATAGGGATGTGAAAATCTCAGTCACAGCAGAGAAAAGCCACGCTTTGCAAAGGGGTAAGTGGGATAGAGTAGGAATACTTACAGATACTGGGATGGCAGACAGGAGTGATCAGCTTCCAGAGTGGGAGAGGACAAAGCTGAAAGGGCAGTCGGGATGAGAGATGGTGATGTACACAATGCAGGGATCTCGAGTACGTTCCATGAGCTCTGGGATCACTGGAGTACATGGAAGAGGGACCACAACAGGATGGCAAGGCAAAAGGGGCAGCTCCACAAGGAGCAACAGGCATGCAAAGAGATACTGATTGGCTCTTATGATAACATGTTAAGGAACCTAGCGGGTTTCCCTAAGTTCTTCATCCTCATTTGTCCTTCAGTTTTGATTGCAGCAAAACAGCTTGTAGCAAAACAACCCACACCACTAGTCCTAAATGGCCTTACTGGTCACACTGTCATTCGTGCAAGGTACTGCCAGTACACACACTGGTCAGTGAGTACAGGGCAGCGGATTGCTTTGGCTTTCTGCTTGACCAGCTTTTTATAGCAGAAGAAGGGCAAATTATTGGATTAGATCAGAGAAAAAAAAAAATCTGTGTTTTCTTTGTGATTTAGCCACAGATCTCCCAAGAAAATATGGCTGAACAGCCTACCCCTCCACGGTTCTGAGCCTCCATTAAACATTTGAAAATTCCTCTCATTATTTCTTAATAGCAAATCCCTGACAAGGTTATCTATTACCACTGTAAAATCTCTAGCCTTTCATTTATACCTCTGAAATTCACTGTGCTAGGCACTACAGAATCTCCAGGTACTAGTGTCATGCAATAAACAACAATTTCTCCCACCCTGCTGAGATCCAGTGTGCAAAGCAGTAGCTCATTAAACGGTCAGCAGTTTCATTTTACAGAATGTTTCCACTTTAAGGGAGCATGGTCTGTTCTTTCAGAGTAACATGGAACTAGATCTGTTTAGTAACAAAACTACTTTGTAATTACTGCACACTGGATTATGCCAATGTGCTCATTAGTACTGTACACATGTGGCACCTTTCAGACACATACCAGTAGTGGCTACTCTGGATAGTTGTATTTCACCAGAGGCTCTTCCCACTAAAGACCCCAATGAGTATTAATGACCATTGAGGCTGGATGCAGTACCCATCCCTGGAGTGTCACGCTGGATCTTTCTCTCTGGCTTTTCCAAATCATCCCTCCAGTGCCAGTGGTCTGGTAAGTGCTCGACTGTTCATAACACTGTCACTTATGAAGCTGCAAACATCCAGACAACAATGTATTGTATTTTCTGTTCTTGAATAAACACCTGTCCACAAGCAAGAAGTCCAAAAATACTTGAAATCACAAATCGTAATGCAGTGTTAAACAGACTAGAGTGAAATGCTTAAAGCCAGGAGTCTAAACCAAAAATCTACATATGGCCACTCAGACACATGTGATCTGTGACTTCAAATTATGCGGGCAAAAAGAAGTCACGTAGGTTTTAAAACAAGCTTGCTCAGCCTGCTTAACAAAGCAAATTCTATGTTTTCCATGAGAATTAAAATACAGACTTTAGGGTCCAAATTCCCAAGTATCCAAACCTGACAATTCAGTTCTATCGCATTAATGTTGATTTCATTTTACAAATAGCGAACATCTAAGAACATACAGCATCACTGTAACTTCAAATTCAGCACATGGAAAAAATAAATGTTACCACTCAACTACGTTGCTCTAGATGCGCTACTATTTTTACGTAGCTGAGCTTACAGCATCTTAAACGAATGTTTTGTTATTATGAGTTGGCAACCATCAGCCTTAACTGGAAGAAAACATAAAAACTTGCCTCATGCCCAAGATATGGAAATTACCTAATGTCTACAGTAATACTCTCCTAACAGACATCACGTACCTCCACCTCCCATATTGGTATGCCTAGACAATATTGCATCTAACTACAGTTTCTCTTATATATAGGTATACACCATATACTTTATTTCATAGAGGACTTCTTTTTACCAGATTCTTACATTTTACTCAAAAAATTGTTGTGAAGGGCCCAGATTTATGACTGGGATTTTATGGATCCAGTGCACATTTTTAGCTCACTGCAGATGCAAGTCAGCTGAAAACTCTTTCCTTCAGGTTTCTGCTGGGTTTTGTTTTTCTTATCTTGCCTTTACACATCTGGATCTAGCCAAGCACATGCACATGATCAGTCCTCAGCAGAGCCATCAATGATAATTCATTAAGCTGCATGAGTAAGATCACAAGATTGAGACCCCGTAGCTATAGTTATGCCAGTTCTCTATTCTTTGCTGGGAAGAAATCTAAATTCTCATTTATAACACATTTTTATTTATAACATCATTGTGGTAGTGGTGTCTGGCAGCAGGTGTTGAGCACAGACTCAACAATTAAATCACTAGCAATGCAGCGTTGCTCTTCAAGTCATACCGTTCCCGGGGCGGTAGCGGGGTGCTCAATTCAGGGCCGCAGCCCCCAAAGAGAGCGAACAAAGAGCGTGCTTTGCTTTTTATAGGCTGACCTAGCCAGGTCCTGCCGGGGCAGGTCCCAGGACAGACCCGTTCCGGGGAAGGGTCCCGGGACAGTGTAACTGGGGGCAGGTGCCCCAGGACAGGCCTTTCTGGGGCAGGTCCCCAGGACAGTGTAACTGGGGGCAGGTCCCCTGGGACAGTGTCACCTCCCCCAGGACAGGTAACTGGGAGAAGGGTTCCTCTTGAGAGTAACATAACTTTTTGTTCTTCATGAAAGCACAACTTCTGCACATCTGAAAATTCTGGTAATTTTCAAACTGCAACAACTGTTAGAGAGAGATGCATCATGAGATACATAAATAAAACTTCACTAATTGTTTGTAGGTGGGAATCACATGTTATCAAAGAATGCAAATGTTTCTCTCAACTAAACTTGGATGAGCTCTGTATGTTTCCTATCACTGTGCAAGCACTTATCCAGAACACTGCAACCTTTGTAAAACCTCTATAAGGTATTCAGAGTCTGAGAAAAACTTACTAAAAACAATTATAAACCAACCCAACTTTTATACATTAAAACTATGAATTAAACAAACTACAAGCTATTGAGACCACATTTTTAATGAGAAGAATCATAGATCAGAGTTGGATAATAGTTGTTAAGTATCCTGGATTAGCTGTTAAATTGAAAATCGAAGGCTATGTCTACACAAGCAGTTTAATTCAACCATGAACACGCCATGCATCCTGATACCAAATGTTCTAGCTCTCTGAAAACTCAAATGCAGAAGGTTGACAGCTCTGTCTTTCTGGAAATCCGAGGCCAGGATTCAGCACAGTTTGGCATCCTGTTAATTTGCCTGAGATTCCAGTCCTGAGCAAAACTAAATCCAAATAATGCTATGTTCATCTTTGGAGAACAGCCAAGCTTTTATAAATGAATTATTTTACCAAGCCACCTGTACCCTCCATCTGACAAATTCCAACCTTTATACTTAGACGCTCATTGATTCTTTTCCACCTCCCTACCCAAGCATTACAAGTACTAGGAGTGGGTTTCCTCCTCTAATATCCAAAAAAGAAGTTAAACTTGCAACTATTAACAACTTCCAGCTTCCTTCCCTGGATGAAGCCAAAAGTCTGTGGTGACAAACAGCATTTTCCAGTTCACCAACATTTAAAACCATCCACAGTGGCCAGGAGAAGCAAGAAAAGGATGTTTAGTGCTGTTACACTTCCTAGACTGGATGCTGAATGCATGGCATTGCCCCTGCTGTTTGTCACCTCTGAGAAAACATCAAATTAAAAATAAACAAACATACGGAAAAAAAACCATATGAAGGAAAGATGGAAAGATCAAGTGTATGTAATCTTGTTCAAATGTCCCAGAAGTGACTGGCTGAAGTAAAAAGTTATTAACTCTGGTAATAAAGGAAGTATTTTATGCTTATTGGTGAAGCCCTGTAGTTTAGAATCATGGAATCATTATGGATTGGAAAGGACCTCGAAAGATCATCTAATCCAATTCCCCTGACACAGCAGGATCACCTAGACCAAGGCACACAGGAACACATCCAGGCGGGTCTTGAATATCTCCAGTGAGGGAGACTACACAACCCCCCTGGGCAGCCTGTTCCAGTGCTCCGTCACCCTCACCGTGAAGAAGTTCCTTCTCAGGTTGATGTGGAACCTCCTATGTTCCAGCTTACAACCACTGCCCCTCGTCCTATCACTACATGACACTGAGAACAGCCCAGCTCCATCCTCCTGACACCCACCCCTCAAATATTTGTAGACATTAATAAGGTCACCCCTCAGTCTCCTCTCCTCCAAGCTCAAGAGACCCAGCTCCCTCAGCCTCTCCTCATACGGGAGGTGCTCCACCTCCTTCATCATCTTCGTTGCCCTTCGTTTATGCTTATGTTAGTTCTGGCACTGGAGAAGTACTTTCTGTGTAGACTTAAAACAGTTGTACAGCTTAGAGGCAAATCAGCTACTTGACTCGGGGAAGTGAGGGTGACAGAGGGGATGGGTATATCACAGAATCACTCTGGTTGGAAAAGACCCCTGGCATCATTGAGTCCAACCACTTACCCTACCTTACAAGTTCACCCATAAAACATATCCCTCAACACCTCATCCAAACTATCTTTAAACACACCCAGGGATGGCGACTCAACCACCTCCCTGGGAAGCCCGGTCCAGTGCCTGACTACCCTTTCTGTTAAAAAATTCTTCCTAAGATCAAGTCTAAACCTACCCTGTTGTAACTGGAAACCATTCCCTCTTGTTCTGTCACTAACTGCTTGTGAGAAGAGATCAGCACCAACCTCACCACAACGTCCTTTCAGGTAGTTCCACTCTTTCAGTCTTTCCTCGTGAGATTTATTCCGTAGGCCTTTCACCAGCTTAGCTGCCCTCCTCTGCACTCACTACACAGTGTTTTATCCAGCAGACTGTGTACTCGTCCAAGCCATAAGCAGCCAGCTTATCAAGGAGAATTCCATGGGGAACAGTGTCAAAGGCTTTTCAAAAGTCCAGGTAAACAATATCCACAGCCACAAGAGAGGAACCACAAGAGAGGTGCACAAAACAGGAAAGGAATAATTTCAGTCTTAAAGAAAGTCTTTTGGTGTTAATAGTTTTCATAGGTCTGTCCCAAAACCACAGATTTAGGGCAGTGGCCTGCTTTTTTTTTTTTTTTTAAAAAAAAAAGACATTGCTAGTGAAGTTCAGACATATTAACATCATAATCCCAAAATTATCTTCCATACTACCCTCCACAGAAAAGCAGATTCCCCATTATTCTGCAGAGTAGCTTCATTTCTACCTGCTTACTTCAGCTCTAGGCACCTGCCCTTGCTGAAGGCTTTTTTCACCTTCTGCCTAGTCCTAACTACTTCCATCTGTAGTTGGTCTGTAGCCATGGACTGCTTTCACAGTACAGTATGAAAAATTGATGGTTTCTCCTCACAATCATCTATCTGCTGCTAGTGATGCAAATGAGTAAAAGGACAAAAGACACATTCATGCCCCTACACGTTGTATAAATTCCTCTAAATTAGCAAAATACCCTCTCCTCTAAAAAAGTGTGTTGTTGAGTTCATAAGGAAATGAGTCATGAAAAGGGCTATGAAAGTCACACATGAAAGGCAGTTCAGCAGAAGTGAACACATGCTTTCCAGTCTCTTCCACTACAATTCAAAATCACCCAAAGAAAAAAATGTACAGTACAGAATTGTACTGAGCTACACATCACTCCCTCAGGGATCAGACAAACACAGAGGGGAAACCCACACTAAAGGGAACTGTGCAGCGGAACCCTAAAAGGTAGCAGTGACATAAGGGATGCCGGAACAAGTGGTAAATAAGATTTTATTCCCATTGTCCATATGGTGAAGAAAAGATCAATACAAACACATAAGGCAGAGCAAGGTACTGAAGAATGAACAGGTAGGTAATTTAAAGAACAGGAGGTAATTTAAAGAACTGATAGGTTGTTGAAGAAGAAAACTCTTTCCTAAAGCACTCAATACAGCCAGAAAACATATGATCTTGCACATATTTTCCTCCATTTGCCAACTGTACAAGGTATGTAAGAGCTGCCCAGATGCAAATTTCCTCTGTCCATCTGACTTTGAGACTGTTCTCACTTTCCCATGATGAATGCTCACAGGTTACTGTTTTATGCCGAATCTTCTTCTTTCTACCACTGTTTTGCCCTTAGCTGCACTTTTCTGTAAGGCCAGGTGTTCAGTCTGACTACTGTCAGTACATGGGCTGCACGCACACATCATAGAAAGAAAATCTACAATACAGAACGGTAAGAAGGTGAAAAGGTAGAAAATTATTTTATTTTAATCTATTAACAAAGGCCTAATTCCAAACAGATGTGAGCCTTTAGATGAAAATCTCTTCGGTGAGTCTTAATTTTACATTCTCAAGCCCTGGAGAGAAAGTACTTCATAATAATAATGCGTGGCTCACTCAATAACATCTCAATCAATCATTTTGGATTTTGCACTAATTAAGTATTTTATAGAAAATCTACAGAAAATTAACTTTACTGTGACATAAAACCCAGTTGCAATTTCCCATTTTCTCTGAGACGTTCAACCCAGATAACTGATTCAACCAGAATCCCTCAGATTAGGGAGGGATTTCGTAGATGAAAAAGTAAGAAAATAATTTAACTACCAGGATAAAACACATTAAACTCTATTTAGGTTTATTTCAGGAGTATGTTACCCCCACTGACAACTGAGACACTGATAAAGCTGATAATCATTGTTTAAGGGTTGGCTGTTCTTCTGTACTGGCTCAGAAGGATACAGTGAAATTACTGATAGCAACTGCAATAAAGAGAAACATTAATCTACATTTTTATTTTCTTGCTGCCAAAGCTCCAACAGTAGCCTTAACTTGCCTTACAATTAAAAACACTTACGTTTTCTGTAGGCAAATGTACAGGATTCTTTTCCTCTTGGGGGAAGCAACACTGCTGTAATTTGATAAGTACCTTTTTACCATCACTACCTGTTCAAGCGGTTCATCCCACCCCCATAGCATTTTTCCTACCCTCGAGTTGACTTTTTGGCAATACAGGTTAAACTGTTTATGGGAACATACTGTGAACCAGATTACAAAACCAATCTGGGTTACAAAGACCATACACCCCGCCCCTTTCCACTATTTTTAAGTGAGGTCATTTTTATACCCTGGTGCGAAAGTATAAACACTTGCACAGCTGGGAGCTAGAAAATGGGCTGGAATGACAAAGGTGAAGGGTTGTCTTGCTGAGAGACAGCACATCAAACCACACTGTTAGTAACTGCAGGTCAACACAGGCTTAATAACGAGCGAAAATTAAAGTGCCATGGCTCTGCTGATGACCACTGTTTCCAGGCAGCAAACTGGTATGTACTGGGTAACTGACAGCAAGCTGCTACGGGAATTTAAAAGAGCACACCAGGCACCCTCAGAGACCTTGCATTGCCCAAGGTCCTTCACTGGCTGCCTCATTTCTCCTCTAGTCCAATCTGCTGCTCATAGGTGGGTCAGTCCAAGCTCAGTTCTGTATCCAGTTAGGGCTTGAAAATCCTCATGGAAGAAGACTGCACAGCGCCTATGGGCAACCTGTGGTGCTGCCTGTCCTCATGGGGAAACAGTTCTAATTTAAATCCACTCTTAACCTCCTAGTTTCAATTTTCATCAGTTGACTGTTTCTTTCCACCATTAGCTACTCTGAAGAGGCTGACTCTGCCTTGCCAATAATCTCCTTGTAGTACAGGCAAGTTGCTGCTAGGTCCTTTCCATCTTTTGGAGGCTGAACAAGCTCAGCCTGTTCAGCCTCTCATCACAGGGTAAGCAGTTTGGCTCTTCGTGGTCCTCTGCTGTACTCAGTCCACTTTACCCATATATTTCTGTATTAGAGCAGACCAAAAGTGGATGCTGTTTCACAGAATCATTACGGATTGGAAGAGACCTTGAAAGATCATCTAGTCCAATCCCCCCACAACAGCAGGATCACCTAGACCAAGGCACACAGGAACACAACCAGGCGGGTCTTGAACATCTCCATTGATGGAGACTCCACAACCACCCTGGGCAGCCTGTTCCAGCGCTCCGTCACCCTCACCGTGAAGAAGTTCCTTCTCAGGTTGATGTGGAACCTCCTATGTTCCAGCTTACAACCACTGCCCCTCGTCCTATCACTACATGACACCGAGAACAGCCCAGTGCCATCCTCCTGACACCCACCCCTCACATATTTGTAGACATTAATGAGGTCACCCCTCAGTCTCCTCTTCTCCAAGCTGANGGGTCTAGCAAAAGCCAATCTGAAAGTGACACTTCTCTTAACGTAATGGTTACACTTCTGCTAGTAAGAGTCCGAGATGCTGCATGCCTTTTCAATGTCACAGTGTGCTGCTGGCCCACAATAACCTTGCTATCCTCCAGTATCCTTAAACCTTTTGCCACAGACCTGAGCCCCACGCAGTCAGCCCACAGCCTGTAATAAAGTAATGAAAGCTTTGCAAGCTGCTGCTCATTTTTGCTAAGGCACTCCTTAAAAGTACACCTCCCAACCAGGCTGCCCTTCCATTAGCAGTGCATATCTTAGAGACAGACGTCATGTTGGCTGGGCTCTGGAGGAGACAATGCTATAGAGAGTATCTGACTACTGTCCGTCCAGGTCTGCAGCTCTCTCACCCTTGCTGTGTCCTCATCTTTGAACTACTTGCTGGGCAGCATGGCCTTCTGACTGACACAGTGTGAACAGACACCAAAGACAATATTTTGAAATCACGATGAGATGTTGAAAATGTTCAGCCTCGACTAGCACAAACCTACAGATGCTGTCACTTGAAGGTGTAAAAACATACTGAAGGTACCATCAGTTCACAGCTCCCAACTTACATATTTGGCACATACTCAGCTTTGGGGAAATTCAGAATATCACATGGGAATTTATGAGCTGCTTCACACTTTTCTAAGCATTCTGTGATGCAGACAGGTGTGCAGAGCAATCCTCATCTAACAGGACTGTATTTAGGATAGTGAGTTCCCCTATTCTGCCCTCTTTGGATCCAGACACGTCCCACCAATTGTAGACTTCAAAGATGGAAGAGGCAGAGATGATTCCAGCAGCAGGCATGTGAGAGTCTTCAGAGAAGACAGAGGGAGCTGGAGAACCAATGCTGTGTCAAAAGAGAGGGGAGATGGAGTCACCTGCATTAAAGTAGTCCAGGAAGAGTAGAACACAAAAGAAGCTACCAGAGTCCTTTTTCAAAAAGTCTTATCACAGACCAAGTATTGTTTGTGGGATAGTAAATGGATTAAGTATGTCAATTAACTGACATAATCATTGATACAACTCTGAGGTAAATAAAACAAACTTTTTTGACCTGACAAGGATAGAGCTTGATTTCCAACAGTTTATCAAGAATAATTTGGTTTAAAGCAAAGCAAACACTCAACTACATCTTCACCCTGGAAATCAGAGAGCCAGGGGTATGAATAATCCAGCAGAAGAGCCTGTCTCCAAAGAATGAAATAAGCAAAAGACAAGTGAGATATTGCCTAAATCAGTCAGAGAAGGAGTCAAAGACAGGGACTCAAGGATCTACTCAGCTGCTATGCTCATTATTTCACGTACAATGAAAAATCTCTGCTGCCTTTCATCCCCATTTCATATTGACTAGATGTGACTAGTATTTCTGCCCCTTAAACACATTACAGTGCACATTAACTAATCACAGGGTTAAAGGGTTGAGTTTGGAAGGGATGCCTTGAGATGATGTCATCCATCTTCCCTGCTCAATCAGAGGCAGCTACAGCAGACAGTCCAGGCAACAAGATCAATATGAAGCCATTTTACACTTCATTAAAAGAATGAAAAATAACAACAAACATTATCCTTACAGCAAATGTAATGTGAGGATTTAAGGCCACAGACACAAAAAACACTGGATATTGTCTTCCACTAAATATGCTACTAACTAAAGTCCCAACTCAGTGAAAGACAGCAAAAATAAGCCACTTCAGTCCCACAACTAATAGCAATGAGTTTCATTCTCTGCATTCTTATAGACTGCAGGTTAAAAGTACTCTCTGAACAGGGCAGTTTTACCAAAGGCATAAAATCCCACTACTTTGCGATGTAATTGAGGCACAGAATCATCATTTACTGACTGACGGGGGGGATGGCAGAAAATAAAGAAAATTTAAAAAAAAAAGTTTTAACATTACAGTCTCGCCTGGCATCATTACTCCATCTCATTACAATGAAAGCTGTTAAAGTCAACAGAACATAGCAGACCTTTTCACATTTTTATCATTCATTTCACTCTTGAAATTATACAGTCAGTAGGCAACAGATGTCTCAGGTCTCTCCTGGACAGTTTACACATGTAGTAACTGCTTCACTTTGGAAGAGAGAGTCCTTATTAGGTTACTGATCAAAACTTAAAGTTTTTGTAATGTGAATCGATCTCATGGCCCAAAAGTCTTAGGTCTGTTGTATTCAGACCTCTGAATACAACACAAGAACTATCAAGTCATCCTGCATGGTGGATAGCATATATCCTGTATACAATATTAATATTTAATGGATTGCAATTTGCTTTTACTTCAATACTCTATAATGGCCTTACTTTCCCATCTCGCTCTTCAGCAACTGAGGCTTTGTATTTTATTCTATATGGAAGAGGCTCCACTGAAGTTCACCGGAGTTTTGAATTGCCAAGGAGCATAGCAGAGGGCTTCAAAGCCTAGACTACTAAGCTATTATGTACAAAAGGCCCTATCACTAAGTAGGTAAAGTAGCAGTTAAAGATGGGTGGCTCTGTTTGCTGAGCAATAAATACAAGGAGCGCCTAACAATGGAACACAAGGATGAAGCAGATTGAAAAATGAAAACCTGTCTCAATAAAATTAAACCCCAGTAACTGAATCTGGTCAGAAAAGATCACCAGAAGGAGAGATAATAGTCCTAAGCATATCCATGCCTATACTCTTCTACTTACTGTTCCTAATGAATGGATTAACTGTATTTGTTTCAGTGCAGACCTAAGACCTCATTTCTACACCCTCATATAACTTCACAGACGCTGCAGATGTAGTAAGGTAAGAGCAGAAGCACAGATACCCTCTGACATACTGGAGCCCTCCTAGCTCATGAAGTTGAGCTAGGAACTCAACTACCAGGTAGACCACACACAGGCCATTGACCAGCACATCCTCTACAGAGCCTGCTGGACAAAGGATATACTCTTCTTTACATATTTTGGACAGTGTCTTACAGAAAAGCTGTCTGGGACTTCTGTCACTTTCAAGATTTCAGATAGAGCCCCCAGATCTATATCATAGAATCATAGAATCATTACAGATCGGAAGGGACCTCGAAAGATCATCTAGTCCAATCCCCCTGCAACAGCAGGATCACCTAGACCAAGGCACACAGGAACCTGTCCAGTCGGGTCTTGAATATCCCCAGTGAGGGAGACTCCACAACCCCCCTGGGCAGCCTGTTCCAGTGCTCCGTCACCCTCACCGTGAAGAAGTTCCTTCTCAGGTTGATGTGGAACCTCCTATGTTCCAGCTTACAACCACTGCCCCTCGTCCTATCACTACATGACACTGAGAACAGCCCAGTGCCATCCTCCTGACACCCACCCTTCACATATTTGTAGACATTCATGAGGTCACCCCTCAGTCTCCTCTTCTCCAAGCTAAAGAGACCCAGCTCCCTCAACCTCTCCTCATAAGGGAGGTCTTCTACCTCTCTTATCATCTTTGTTGCCCTACGCTGAACTCTCTCCAGCAGCTCCACATCCCTCTTAAACTGAGGAGCCCACAACTGGACACAATACTCCAGGTGTGGTCTCACCAGGGCAGAGTAGAGGGGGAGAAGAACCTCTCTTGATCTGCTAACCACCCCTCTTCTAATCCACCCCAGGATGCTGTTGGCCCTCTTGGCCACAAGAGCACATTGCTGGCTCATAGTCATCTTGTTGTCCACCAGGACCCCCAAGTCCCTTTCCCCTACACTACACTCCAACTGGTCAGTTCCCAGTTTGTACTGGTACCTAGGGTTGTTCTTGCCCAGATGTAAGACTCTGCACTTACTCTTGTTATAGCTCATTAGATTTTTCTCTGCCCAGCTCTCCAGCCTGTCCAGATCTCGCTGAATGGCAGCACAGTCTGCAGGGGTGTCGGCGACACCACCCAGCTTTGTGTCATCAGCAAACTTGCTGACAGTGCATGCCAATCCCTCATCCAAGTCATCAATGAATAGATTGAACAGGACCGGTCCCAGCACTGACCCCTGGGGCACTCCACTAGATACAGGCCTCCAACTAGACTCTGTCCCATTGACTACCACTCTCTGACTTCTACCCTGTAGCCAGTTTACAATCCACCTCACTACACGAAAATCTAGGCCACACTGCCTCAGTTTGGCTGTAAGGATGCTGTGAGAGACCGTGTCAAATGCCTTACTTAAGTCAAGGTAGATCACATCCACTGCTCTGCCATCATCCATCCACCTGGTTACACCCTCATCAAAGGCTATCAGGTTGGTCAAGCATGACTTCCCTTTTGTGAAGCCATGCTGACTGTCCCTAATGACCCTCCTGTCCTTGATGTGCCCGGAAACAGCCTCTAGTACAAATTGTTCCATCATCTTTCCTGGGATGGAGGTGAGGTTGACCGGTCTATAGTTACCTGGGTCTTCCTTCTTTCCCTTTTTAAAAGACAATTTGCCAAAACCACCTGAATTCTGCCTCACTAATCTCATCAGAGATGCAGTTTGCTTATGTCTCACAGTTGTTGAGTCTTACCTATGCTCAGAGAATAATCATAATGGAGCTAGTAATACAGAAGGTAGGAAACAAATTACAGTAACAGGAAGGGCTATAAGCAGTAAGGATCAGTGTGGTTTCTCCTACAAAGGTTGGAAGCAAGAAAAAAACCTTCTACAGCCTAGTTAGGTACTGAAAATGCCCCACTCACAGCTAAGCAGAGCTCTGGGATTGAGAACCCCTGGACTGGAAACTGAAGAGGGGCTACTCTTGCCTAAGATTAGGCAAGCTCTTCCTCCCTCCATGGATATCCTCAGAATCCATGCTGTGATTGGCACAGCCTAAAGGCACAGCCCAGGACGGAGCCAATCTGGGCTGCAGAGCGTGCAATCCCACTGACTTCCAAGGAGAGGTCACTAGGAAGACAGTTTGTGCCCATCTTTGATTTCAGTTAATTGAGTTGAGTCCCTCTAGCTGACTAATTTCAAAGCAGTTCCTTGCACTGTTCCTTCTGTGTGTGGCTATGTGCACTCATGTATCGTCCTGGTTTATGACTAGTCTACTTTAGAACATTGATGGGATAACAGCTAGGCTGCAACTCTGCTTATCTCTTTTTTTTCCCCCCTCACTAGAAATGACACTGCAATTTCCTCCCTTAATTCTTGCCCTATATTACTGCCACGTCCTTTCAAATAGCACTGACTTCATGCCAGTGCAATTTGCATTTATCCCTCAACCTGCGATTACTGGCTTCAAAGTCCTAAGCCTAAGCATAGGCTCAGGGCGGGTAGGGAGTCAAAGATCAAGTTTAAGGAGATCAATAGGTTTTTCTGAAAAACAGGTTAAGTCTTTTGGACACTGAACCAAGCCTGTGCCACCACTCAATTGCCTGCAAGCAAAATATTAAAAGTATTTCTAAAAGTGCACTAGCTAGTATTCTAAAGAATCTATCCATATATCATCTGAGTTTATTAAGTGGCTTCGCTCAGTATCAAATTTGCTCATAATTTCTAACTGAGCACAATTTCCACATTACATAGAGCAATCTACTTCAGCAGATCAAAAAGAGACCTTTTAAATTGAGAAGAATACCTGTTCTCTACCTTTTCCTTACAAAATATGTAACTAGTTACACTCCAAGCCGGTATAAAAAAACTGGAGATGTAAGCGCTATGTGTGTGCACACAACTCCTGCGCAGCTCCCACGTACGTGTACGTGCACTGTATCATCCTCAAGTTACTCCCCTGAGGGATGAACATAGGAAGAGTGATGATTTTTTAAGAGTCATGTTCAGCCAAAATGAAGAGAAGGTGCAGCAGCGCTCACTCCATGCTTTGGATGTCACAAAAACGTTTTGGAAAAAAAAAACCAAAACCACCTCTCCAATCAGGTAATTAATGCTTTCAACATGACGCAGAAGTTTCATTTCCACAGACGGGAGGGGAACGTCGGGACTATCGTTTGGCTGTTTCACACTCCACCACCCCACTTAACGGCAGCGATTCCCCTGGGTGGCAGAATCAAACCGGACTATAAACAACTCCCAGAGGAATTGTGTCTTCTCTCACGCACTACAGACAATTGTTTACACAGATCCCGAACCCTCACCGACTAGGTTTGCTCAGCTCTCATCCTACGGGACATTTCCTTTCCCCTTCCTAAGAACGCAGGTAGGGCAGGAGGCACCTCCAATGCCGCAGATGCCCAATCCCACAAGTTGTGGCTCTTGGCGGCTCCAGGGACATTGTGCAGGGCGAGTGGAGTATGATCTTGTGTAATCCCTCCTTCAGCACCGCGGCTTCCCAGTCACCAGAACCCGCGGCATGAAGCCCCGCAGCCAGTTCGGGCCTCGGCATCGCAGCTCACTGAGCTGCTGGGGGGGGGGGGGGGGGGCTGCCGCGGGGTCCCGGGTAGGGAAACGCATGGGGTGTCCCCGCACCAGACAGACAAAAGCTAGGGCTCGCTCACCTCCTTCAGCTGCTCCAGCTCCTGCTTTAGGCCATCATACTCCGCCTCCAGCTCGTCGTATTGCTGCTTGAGAGTGAGCTTCTCCTCCAGCACCACCAGCCCGTACTCTGCCGCCTGGATCTTCTCGTGGGTCGTCTCGGAGAGCTCCCGGGTCAGGCGCTCGATCTCGCTCTTGTAATGCTCCGCGCCCTGCAGCACCTCCTCCGCAGCCATCGCTCTGCCGCGCCGCCGAGGCAGCCGGAGGCGGGCGCGGCCCAGGGGCGGCACCAGCACCGTCGCCGCCGGACCGGCGATGGAGACGGCGACGGCGCCCGGTGCTGCCTGCGGCAGCCGCCGCCGAACGCGGAGACGGGGCCGTCCCGCCGCGTCTCCCTGCCTCCGCCCCCGGCCGCCCCAGTGGCGGCGAGGCCTTGTTCGCCTGCCTTGGTCTTGCGGTGGCCCCGGCTGCCAGGGCCGGCTGAGCCGGGCGAGGCTCCGCTGCGGACGGAGGCGACGGCGGTGCTGAAAGCCGAGGCGGCGGGTGGGAGCACGCCTGGTGCGGCGACTCCTAGGAAGACACTGCTGCTGCTGTCGGCGCCCGCCTCCTTCCGCACCGCCGCCTTCCTGCGCACGGTCCCTCCCCTGCGCACGTTAACACGGCAGCGGCCGCAGCCTCGGCATTTCTGACGAGAAAGAAGGGATTTCACTTTCTAGGCGTTAGAGTGGGGCGGCACGGGCAGGGGCTCCCGGCGCAGTGGGTGCAGGCTGACCCCGGTGCGGCTCTGGCCAGGGTGTCAGTCCGCGGAGCGGGGCTGCCTCAGAACCTAACCCGTTCCCCTCTCCTGTCAGCAGGGGAGTGCCGGGGGGGTTGTCTAGCCGCGGTGCGGTTTTACCGCCTCCTGGTTGGTCTCAGCGTGGTGCAACAGCCATGGCCGCGTTAGCGCCGGGGCTGCTGGTAAAAATAGCAATGGAGGTGCAACTCAGCTGTTCCGTTGCCGTTTGGGGAACGCGGGAATGAAGAGTTGCCTCTCTGCTTTCCCCGTCCACAGCGAATGCGCATGAGAACGGGCAAGGGGAACGGGACGTGGAATAGCAGTGGGATCGAGCCGAGGTCGCACTGCCATCGTCCCCCTTAGGGCAAGATTTCCGCGGTGCTGACTGACTGCAAGACTCGGCAGACTTGGATGAGATGCGGTCACACCATTGTGTCTCACATTAACGGAGGACCTGATGCACAGATTTGGCCAGGTTTACGGTGTCTTTAAGCCGGCTGCAGATAGACAGATGTTACTTGTCCAGCATAAAATGAGAGTGGCGCAGCCACACAGTAACTGAGCTCGTATAAAGCCTGCCAGTAAAAAGCTAACGCACCAGATTAGGGGCATTTTACATATTTGAACTGAAAGAATTATTTCAGCCTGGATCACTGTCATAATGTTCCCTGTCGTGGCCATTTTATTTGGTACTTCAAACTATGGCCAGCAAACAGAGCCCTGTTCCTATTGATATCAATGTTTTGCTTTAAGTAACAGCAAGGTCCAGTTTTCACTCTTTACAAACTGATAAATTTTTTTTTTGTTCTAAAATACTAGCAAAGTTAAGTCTTTAAAGTTGAATTTTCAGAACGATTCAGAAGGAAAAATAAAACCCAAAGCAGGAGCAAAACTGTCTCAAGAGCTTCTGCAAGTTCTAGTCTAGCTGTCTTCCTCAGCTTTCGATTTAGGTCACTATACAAGAAACAGTGGTTCAGGAATGGATCAGAAAGCAAACAGCTTATGCGCTAAAAATGAGCAGTTAGTTCAAGGACAGTGTGGAAACTACCTGAAACAACTGGATGCCTATACCCTGTGTAGCTCCATTTAATATCATCTAGTGGACAGTATCACTCACAACCCAAGCATAGCCTCACCATATGCCTGAACATCTGCACCCCAGAGGGGGTGTTAAAATGTGTCAGGTTTTCTGCACTATCTTACAAGAAGGTGAGTAGTGCACTGTGAGCATAGGAGTTTTTTGCTTTCTGAAGTGCCTATAATAGTCACAGAATCATTCAATCATTTAGTGTGGAAAAGACCTAAGATCATGGAGATCAACAATTAACCTACTGTACCAAGCCCACTGCTAAATCATGTCCTAAGCACCATATCTACATGGCTTTTAAACACAATCAAGGATGGCAATTCAACCATCACCCTAGGCAGCCCATTCCAATGCCTGATGACTCTTTCCATGAAGGCTTTGAATTCCTTACATGTGACACCAGTGGACTCTGAAACTAGGAAGGTGGGTGCCAGTATACTCCAAAAAAAAGCTCTTATGATTACATCTGTTTTGAGACAATACGATATTCAAGGACAGGCAAAATGATACAGTCCAAATCTTCCTCCAGATAATATTATTAAAATTTCAAACAATTGAAGAAGAATTTAGTTAATTTTACACAGAAATGAACCACATATTGTATATCTTAAGAGGGAATGCAGCAATAAAAGTCACCCTGTAATGTACTGCAGTTGATTGAATATCCGCACATACAACACAAACAGAAATTAGTTTGAGCCCATTTGTGTGGAGCATCTCAGAGGACCAGAGCTCAAATCTGACAAATGCTAAATGCAGCATTCAGCAGGCTCACCACAGTGGCCAAAGGAACAGTAAAAACAAATAAAAACTATGAGGACCAATCTGTTGTTATTAGTAAGAATGGGATTGACTTCCTGCAAGTGAGAAGAGGGGAAAAGCTCTGCAGGAAGACAATAATATAACTGCGTCGAGTCTGGTCGTTCAAAAATAAGTAGCTGTTACACTGCCAAAACTTCATCTTTCCTGAGTGCTGAACATAAGCAGCACATTTGTAATGAATGACCAGTCCACAGATACAAGGTGGGCACCAAGAAGGAAATGAAATTTAAAAGGGTATTTGAGAATCCTAGAGCGATAGAAATGGTAGTAGGTCTTAAGAAAACTAGTTTATAGAGAATGCTGATAAAGTAAACACAGGAGCTAATAAACAATAGTGCATATAATGAAAAGTAATGATGTTCTGATGAGTAACGTCACTATTTGGAAGAAATGCTTTCAAATAATGGTGTCCTTATGTGAGTCCTCTATGAATTGCCTTTAAACGATCTGCAAAGGTTAACAAATATATTGTTTTTAAAAATCTATTATCAGGTAAACTTAAATTTAGTGTACAGTGTCCTTTATCCCCACCAGAATAGTTTTGGGCCTGAAAAACCTGAAAAAGTTGAAAACCAGTAACGTAAAACATACAGACTCTGAAAGGAAGGACAGGGTGTAACAGCACTTCAACAAGGAAATCACAAAAATGGTCTGAGCAAAAAATATTTTGCAGTATGTTATGTTTTTAATGAGCAGGAATTAGAGAAGTAGAGATGAGTCTTGCAAGAAAACTACTAAAAACATAATGTGCAATGACATTTACAGCAAGAACCACGTAGCAAACTTATACATGCCATATAGAAAAAAAATCCTACAGACTATAACAAAGAATGTGAATTATCATTCTGTTACACTGAATAATACCATCCTAGCTTGAAAGGGCATTGCTTTCAGCAAGTATTACACAAGGAGTCTTGATTCTGCTCCACAGACATCAGTTGAGTATTTTAATTGACAGCATCGCCCCCAGGCTTGAAACCCAGGACACAGCTCATTCATGCTATACAGTATTACAGTACAATTAAAAATGGTTGAAAGAAGCACACAAAGGATTATTATGCCTATTTAAATGACTAGGCACTTTCTTGTGATACAAGGAAGCCTGTCCACTTAGAATACTTTTTCCTAAGACCTTCTTAGCAATTTAGCTGAGATAAATTGTCAGAGTGCAAACTGTTCCAGATTTAAAATAGGAGGAAGAGAGAGACCACAGAGATAAACAGCAGAAGCAACCGTTGCCAAGAGAACCACTACAGTTACGGCTCAGGCAAACCAAATAGTCTTAGACAGCAGACTGTTATGATAGATGAGGGCAAAATGACTACATTCTGAAACACCTTTCTCTTTTGCCAGAGCCTTGGAAAGACAGGTACCCACTACTGCACCCACTAAGAGCTAGGTCCTTCCTTCAGCAAGCAAGCTGACCTTCCTTTCCCGCTCTGAGCTTCAGGAGAGCAGTGGAGCAGTGTCTTCACTGCTTGCTGGCTGCACATTGCACCTTACCACTCCCCACCCTTGTGTAGTGTCAGCAGCATCTTCATCAGTCGTTCACTCCTGAGAAGTTCTGAACCCTCTGTCCCTGCATTAGAGACATGGAGGGCTAGAAAATATCTTAGAGGGTCATCAAATCCAATCCCATACAGGTAGGATCAAATGCATCTAGACCTTTCATGGTTAGGATTATCTAGTTCTAACAATCCTCAGTGACAGATATGCAACAATGAGCCTACAAAGCCTTTACCTGTATTTCACCACCATCCCAAATGGAAACTTTTCTAATGTAGTGTTTAACATTTTTCACTACAAGGCAAGATGATCTGTTACTATCTTTCATAAAATAGTGTCCTTTTCATCACTTTCTTCTGTGTTTGAAGTCTATTTAGCAAACAAGGTGCTATGTATTGAACAAGGGGCTCTGCTGCCTAGAGCAGAGCCCTCAACACAACTGCTCCAGCAGTGGTGACCCCAGCATCCCACCTGGTCAGCTGCTCTCCATAAAGAGGAAATTAGTAGATTCAATGCCCTCCTTTCTTGACAATTCTATCCTGGAACTTTATAAATCAAATTTATTTTGTTTTCCAGACTCTCACAAACAATTTGCTCAATCACCTTTAGTGTCTTTCTGGGAAGTGACATGAGGCTATGCATTATTACTCAGGTCTCCTTCTTCCTTTTATTACATCAAGTCCCTGCCAACATTTTTGGAGCAAGTTGGATTGCAGAGCTGCCCAGTTCCTGGCCTTACTCCAACCACCACAGCATAAGCAAAATCAGATTAATAGGTAGGTCCCCCATTTGAAATGGCAGGTGACTATGAAATAAGAACCAAACTGCAGGTTATGGTCCCATTTGAACTTATTTGTTCTCTCAGAAGTGATTCATGTGGGAGAAATAATTATTATGCATCTTTTCTTTATAGTGAAAGCCTGGAATCTGCAGTGCCCATATTAAATATAGCTTCAAAAAGCACTGTTTCTGCTAAAGTTAGCATTTGCCTTACATTCCTTATCGTGCATAAGTGACTAAAAACATTTAAAGACAACAATGACTGAGAGAGAAGCTGAAATTTTTATGTAAAATCCAATTGTAATGCAGTGTTGATTACCCTACAAAAATTTTATTCAGATACTAAAAAAGTAATACAATTAAGCTTTTTTTTTAAAGAATATTTCAGCACTCAGAAATAGGTTGGTTATGACCTCCTCTCAAATGCAGCTGCTAAACACATACTGCAATGAATTCAGAACACACTACACAAAGAAAATTATACTACATTTCCCTGGAGGGTGGCATTTGGGAAGGGCGCCAGATTTTTGCCACTATCCTGTAAACTTGGGTATATTAGATTTTATGTCAAAATACCTAAGCCAAAACAGGAGGTTCAAAAATTTCAGGCTTACAAAGAAGGCATGTGGATCAAAGCTACCACTATTTTCCTCAGGTAAGAGAGAAGTCAAAGCACAACTAGGAGATTAAGATCTTGAATAGGAAATTGACCTCAGTGTGAATTTTCCCACTTTCATTTGGATAAAATATCAATGTGTTGTAAAATACGGTATCACAAGCTTAACTACTTTAAAAGCATCTCTATAAGTGTTAAAAAAATGTACAAATGCTGCTTCATATAATAATCACATTATTCAACACACAAAGACTGGAATAGCTCAAACAAGTGCTGCATAACGTTATTTATGTTAATTCCGTATTGCCAGTTTTGACCCTTCAAAAACCCTGAAACCTGTAAAAAAATACTAAGGCTCTTTTCTTTGTGGTTTGTTTTGTTTTTTGTGTTTTGCCACAATAATTTGGACTATTTTCACCTGCTTTATGCTTTCTAAGCCAGGTCAAAACTGGCCAGTATCTGATTCCAACTTTTCCTTACAAACAAGAGCTTGATTTTAAATTTTAAAAAAAGAAAAAACCCTAACAAACAAAAACCAAACAAATTAAAAACCCAACCCAACACTCTATTGAATGGACTTTTGAAGCCCAGGGGAGACAGACTGTAATTCAACCTGAAAATTAGCAAGATGAGATAAGAATACAGCCATTGCCGACCCTGACTTTACAAACCAGAAAATACAACTGAATTCCCAGAGCTGTCCCGGCAAGTAAGGTTTTTGGGTGAAGCATGTTTCTTTCAAAAGAAAATCTTGTCAGCAAAGATATGTAAACTACAAGCACAGCAGTTGTATTCTAATCACTGCTGTTGGAGTGTATATAGCTGGGAAACAAGAGCAGAATAAACCCATCCCACAGTGCCAGAGCTGTTCCTGGTATGTGCTGCCATTTGGGGAGGGGGTAAAGTTAATTGGGAATTTGTCTGATGTTGTTTCCTAAGTTTGTTTTAATTCTTTCTTGGATGATCGGGAGTTTCTGAAAGTGCAGCGGAGAATAGTTTGGCTTGGGGAGCCTGTGAAGTGCAGATATAACCACTTTTGGATGCTGAATGTTACTGCTTACAGGAGTTCCTGGTAGAACCAGGGAAAAAGGCAAGAGATATGCTGCTACTTGCCTACCTTTATTTGATCCAGCCACAAAGGATCAAGGGAAATTAGCAGAAATAATGAAATTCTTGCCTGCATTGCACAAAAAGAAAGCAGAGAATAACAGATGGTGATTCCTTTGATGCAAGGAACCCATATGGTACTCTTTCCCCAATGAGCTCCTGGAGATACGATGTGGAAAAGCTTCGGAGACAGCCTGTGAATGGCAAATGTGAATGTGGGTTGTATAGATGATGGAATCCTGTTTGTGGATGGCAACATGATGAGAAGCGGAGCTGTACTTCTACTCATTTCTGAATAAGTCCCAAAATAGGCTTGTGAAAAGCTGAAACAGCTGAATAGGACAACAAGCAAAATAACTGCTCCCTAATGTCCCTCACTTAATGCACATGAGTGGCAGTATCTTCTGAAAACTTAGTTACAAGCAATTGCATGCAAAGGTCATACTATAGCTGGGGTACCAGACTGTATAGTCCTGCAAAACATCTCATTTCTGCTATTCACACAATGGCTGATCACATCTCTTGTTCTTGCCTGCTTTGATGAGCAAAGAGGTAATATATCTTGATATTATCTAACATTGACATTATTCCTTTTAAGATTAGTAAATTCATTACATTTTCTGAGGTTCAGGCTGTCTGAAAATTCAGGCAGCTGTTACAGTCATGTTTATCTGTATGATATAATTGAATCAATATCTGCAAACACAGATAGAGACATAAACTTAACTGAAAGAAGTATGGCATTTTGGGAGCGTTTGGTACAATCAGGGGAAGATAAATACAGGCACCTGATCGTCTTCTTGCTTCTGCCTGACTTCCAGCTGCTCTGATGTCTGCTGCTGATCATTCAAAGCTGTTGTTGACAGGTGAGAGAATAAATAGAATTCTTTCAATAAGAAAATTCACCACCGTGGAGAAAAAATGCAAAACCAAGTCCTAACACCCTTGCCTACTTTTCTTGAAGAGCATTCTCTCGCCTTGATACTGTGAGAAATTGGCAGCTGCCATTTTAAGAGATTTGGCAATTTACTCATATCAGATGCAGAAGAGAAGCTTGATTTGCACACTTGTCACAGATTCTCTCTGTAAGGGATCTGTCATGGTAGAAACATGCATTGAAAATTAATTAGCAGGATGAAGGACTTGTTTAGAACAAGGAATTCCTCATAGGAATGGCCAGGGGAAACCTGTCTCTTGGCTGACCTCTATGGCCATTAGCTGGTGTTCTTCGACTACAGTCTGTGGAAAGCTGGGCAAAAGGCATACTCACACAAGGTTATCCAAAGTAAAGGGCAAGCAGAATATGTTTTCATTACAATTTATAACTAACCGTTGAGATTTCATGTTAGGAAATTACAAAATAAGATTTTAAAATGTACAGGCATTTATTTATATGCGGTTCATAAATATTTATATTAGAGGAGCATCATGGCTTGGCCTTGATCAAAAGTTGAGTTACTGAGCATAATAAGCTATGCTTGATGATGCAAATGACTGAGTGTGATGAGCCCTAGCACAAGCCATGGCTCAAAAAGCAACTGGAGAACAATATCTAAAACTGCTGGGAAAGCAGTATCATTGTAGACAGATTTGGCTGGTGGCCTGTATCAAGATCTGGCTGTGGCTCCTCCAGCACTAAAGAGTAATAGAGACTGGGAGGAGGCAGTTTCTATGGATCTTCATGCTCTGAAGCTGTCCAATACCTCGTGGAAACAGTCTGCTCAAGGTGGAATCATCAGATGTGGCACTGAGCTGCTCCCCAGAGCTTGACATGGAGACAAGTTGGACAGAGCAAGTGCCAAGTTACCCTGGGCTTGATTGTGCCAATTCACTGTGCACAGTGAAGGGCTCCGTTAATTCTGTGTGCATCTGGAAGGACAGCATGGCAGTAAGAACAAAATAATAAGAAAATGTGAAAAGGTATGGGAAATGTGTGCAATTTGAATGACTGGCTGCAAAGGGAATAGTCAGCAGACCAGAGACAGAACCAAGGATAGTAGAGTTTCTTCCACCCACCACAACCTTCAGGGATGCCAGCCTGCCATCTGAACCTTGTCAGCAGTGACTGGGGATATGACCTGAGAGTGAAATGGGTCCTCCCTTACCAGCTCTTCAGGAAGCATTCCCAACAGTACTTGCTTGCTGCCATGCTCATGGAAGATAGCTGTCAGGAAGGGAGATGCTTGAGGTGACAAGCCAGCTGCCTGCCTCAGTGTGCAGTTCTCTTCAGTCTGGGACTTTCTGCACTCTGCATGCTTGCTGCTGCCTCAACAGAGAAGCTTGAATAAAATATCAAGACAAAGCTTCCTCAGGAGACTAAGAACTAAAAACATTAATTGGTTGGCCTAATATAGATAGATGTTAGACAAAACTTGAGGTTGAAAAATTAGGAAAGGCTTTGGCACCCTAAGGGGAAAAGAAACCTCACTATTAAGCAGTGATCTGCTTAAAAAGAAAACCCAAACTGTTACAGGTTTCCCAGTGGATCACTTCCCTGACCCCATTCAGTACAGCATCACAAACTGCCAGGCTGGCTCAGGGACCAGGTAGGATCAGGATGGTTGGGACTGTGGGAGCAGGCACTGCCTAAGTCATCACCCCTCAAACATTCTCCCACCTAGACCTGTCTGGCTGCCCTAGTTAAGGATAAGTTTTATGTGGCTGAACTGCCTCTGACTGCAACTGAGTCGTAATTAAGTAAGTACTTGAGTCTTTAGAGCATGAAGTGTGAATTTTAATAAAGCCTTTAAAGGTAAAGGTCTCTGCTGCCTGTGGATGTGGTCTATCTGGACTTCAGCAAGGCCTTTGACACTGTCCCCCACAGCAAACTGCTGGCTAAGCTGTCAGCCCACGGCTTGGACGGCAACACTCTGTGCTGGGTTAGGAACTGGCTGGAGGGCCGAGCCCAGAGAGTGGTGGTGAATGGTGCCACATCCAGCTGGCGGCCGGTCACTAGCGGTGTCCCTCAGGGATCAGTGCTGGGCCCCATCCTCTTTAACATTTTCATAGATGATCTGGATGAGGGCATTGAGTCAGTCATCAGCAAGTTTGCAGATGATACAAAGCTGGGGGCAGATGTGTCTGAGTTGGAGGGCAGAAGGGCTCTGCAGCGGGACCTCGACCGCCTGGACAGATGGGCAGAGTCCAACGGGATGGCGTTCAATAAGTCCAAGTGCCGGGTGCTGCACTTTGGCCACAACAATCCCATGCAGAGCTACAGGCTGGGGTCGGAGTGGCTGGAGAGCAGCCAAACAGAAAGGGACCTGGGGGTGCTGATTGATACCCGCCTGAACATGAGCCAGCAGTGTGCCCAGGTGGCCAAGAGGGCCAATGGCATCCTGGCCTGCATCAGGAATGGTGTGGCCAGCAGGAGCAGGGAGGTCATTCTGCCCCTGTACTCTGCACTGGTTAGGCCGCACCTTGAGTACTGTGTCCAGTTCTGGGCCCCTCAATTTAGGAAGGACATTGAGGTGCTTGAGCGTGTCCAGAGAAGGGCAACGAGGCTGGTGAGGGGCCTTGAGCACAAGCCCTATGAGGAGAGGCTGAGGGAGCTGGGATTGTTTAGCCTTGAGAAGAGGAGGCTCAGGGGAGACCTTATTGCTGTCTACAACTACCTGAGGGGTGGTTGTGGCCGGGAGGAGGTTGCTCTCTTCTCTCAGGCAGCCAGCACCAGAACAAGAGGACACAGCCTCAAGCTGCGCCAGGGGAAATTTAGGCTTGAGGTGAGGAGAAAATTCTTCACCGAGAGAGTCATTGGCCACTGGAATGGCCTGCCCGGGGAGGTGGTGGAGTCGCCAACTCTGGAGCTGTTCAAGGCAGGATTGGACGTGGCACTTGGTGCCATGGTCTAGCCTTGAGCTCTGTGGTGACAGGTTGGACTTGATGATCTATGAGGTCTCTTCCAACCTTGATAATACTGTGATACTGTGATACTGTGATCTTCTGTCCATTACACAGGTCTGATATTTTTGCTGGATGGCGCTGTATTAATAGTGCCTATTCCTCCGGTTTGGAATGATGTCTGAAGGAAATCTGTGTTCTCTCAAAAGTATTTAATGCTGGATGTTGCAGATGTGCCAATACATGCAAGATCATATTTACGTGTGCCACAGACCTCCGCTTCTTAACCAGTAAAGCAGCAACATGGTGACACAGGGGCACAGCCCAACTGTGTGATGCCCAGGCTGAGTGGTCTTTCAGATGACATACATAGATTTCTGTGGTAAATTCTAGATGTGTTTCTGCGCTTGCCACTGCATTATTAGTAGGTATTTCTGAACAACAGTTCTAAGAGAGATATCTCATGTCCACCACAAAAATTGCCATAGATATCAATGCTTTACATCTCTGTTCTTCCTTACAGGTGACTACATTTATATTTCCCTATATAAACAGTGTTTGGTCCCTGTGAGACAAAAAAGCCTTCTTGGTGGTCTTTGAGCAGCTTTGTTTTTCTTAAATCCCACTTTGTCACTATGCGGCACTCAATTCTGCAGTTTCCTTTTCTTCTTGGCTCTCTGTTCTCCTTTACACTCCCTGATTTCTCCAGGCTTCTGCTGCCATACCATTGACAATATTAATTTTTCCTATGAAACCTACATCTGTTCAGATAATTCAGTTTCATATTTATATAGCCCAAAAGAAATGAAAACTGTCTCCTGCAAAGCTGTTATTAAAGTGAAAATTCACAGTATTTCTGCATAAATCCTAATCTAAATAATACTGTCATCACTGCTGGGTTCAGCTGCTCTGTGCTGAGCGCTGATTAAATATCCCCATCTTTAAAGCTACGTATAAGAGACATCTATACCAATGACGTCAATTATTTTTCAGTCACTGTAATGAGAAGTGCCAAAACCAGCAAGGACTCATGTGAATGTTTCAACTTCATCTCCAAGCCTGTTTTAGTCACAGCATTGAAAATCTCAGACAGACCTCTCATACATCACTCCCCATGACAGCAGTTGTTCTGCATTTCTTACTGCTGTCTCAAATCCCTCTGGCTAAGAAAAAGAAACTCACCCAAATTCAAACCACAACAGCATGGAGTTGCTTCTTACATGGGAGAGCAACTGGATTATATTGAGTTCTGTCCAAGGGCAATGAAGAGAGTTGAGAGTTTGTGGGTGTGGATTAAGGGGCAGGCTGGCATGGCTGACACTGTTGTGGGTGTATATTACAGGCCACCAGATCAGAATAAGGAAGCTGATGATGTCTTCTACAGGCACCTGACAGCAGCCTCACAGCTGCAGGCCCTGGTTCTCATGGGCAAATTTTAGCTACTCTGACATCTGCTCAAATGCCTACTCAGCCAGACACCCACAGCCAAGGAGGTTCCTCCAGTACACTGGTGACAATTTCCTGATGCAAATGGTGGAGTAGCCCACTAGTCAAGGAGCACTGCTGAATCCTGTACTCACCAACAAGGAGAGTGTGGTTGAAGCAGTGAAGGTTGAGGGTTGCCTTGGTTGCAGTGACCATGAGATGGTGGAGTTCAGGGTCTCGTGTGGTAGGGAGAGAATAGCTACCAGAATCACAATCCTGGACTTCAGGAGGGCCAACTTTGGCCTTTTCAAGCAATTGCTAGGGGAAATCCCATGGGACAAGGTACTGGCAGGTAAAGGGGCCTGTGATAGCTGATTAACATTCAAAGACCACTTTTTTGAAGCACAAGAAAAGAGCATTCCAACAGGTAGGAAGTCAAGGAAAGGAGTCATAAGACCTTTTTGGTTAATCAGGGAGCTGCTAGGCAAACTCAAGAGGAAGAACAAAGTCTATAGGTTATGGTAAAACTAGACCTATAGGCAAAGTAAGTCCCCTGCTGAATGAGGTGTGTGCCCTGGAGACAGAGGATACAGAGAAAGCAGAGACACCGAACACCTTCTTTGCCTCTGTCTATGTTTCTGGGAGCTGTCCTGATATCAAGATACAGACTGCTGCGGCCCCAGAGGAACTTGAGACAAGAGAAGTGTTTGCCCTGATTGATGAGGACAGAGTCAAGCTGGAGTCCTGTATCTAGTGCAGTTCCCCAAGGGTCGGTACTGGGACCAGTCCTATTCAATCTATTCATTAATTACTTGGATGAGGGATTGGCATGCACTGTCAGCAAGTTTGCTGATGACACAAAGCTGGGAGGTGTGGCAGACACCCCAGCAGGCTGTGCTGACATTCAGCAAGACCTGGACAGGATGGAGAGCTGGGCAGGGAGAAATGTAATGAGGTATAACAAAGGTAAGTGCAGAGTCTTACATCTGGGCAAGAACAACCCCAGGTACCAGTACAGCTTGGGGACTGATCTGTTGGAGAGCAGTGTAGGAGAAAGGGACCTGGGGGTCCTGGTGGACAGCAGGATGACTATGAGCCAGCAATGTGTTCCTGTGGCCAAGAGGGCCAACAGCATCCTGGGGTGGATTAGAAGAGGGGTGGTTAGCAGATCAAGAGAGGTTCTTCTCTTCTTCTACTCTGTCCTGATGAGACCACACCTGGAGTATTGTGTCCAGTTCTGGGCCCCTCAGTTCAAGAGGGACACGGAGCTTCTGGAGAGAGTCTAGTGCAGAGCAACAAGGATGATGAAGGAAGTAGAACACCTCCTCAGTTCAAGAGGGATGTGGAGATGCTGGAGAGAGTCCAGCATAGGGCAACGAGGATGATGAAGGAGGTGGAGCACCTCCCTTATGAGGAGAGGCTGAGTGATCTGGGTCTGTTTAGCTTGGAGAAGAGGAGACTGAGGGGTGACCTCATTAATGTCTATAAATATGTGAAGGGTGGGTGTCAGGAGGATGGATCCAGGCTCTTCTCTGTGTCATCTAGTGATAGGACAAGGGTCAATGAGCATAACCTGGAACACAGAAGGTTCCATATGAATGTGAGAAGGAACATCTTCACAGTGTGGGTGACAGAGCACAGGAAGGGGCTGCCCACATGGTTTGTGGAGTCTTCTTCTCTGGAGATATTTAAAACCCACCCGGATATATTCCTGTGCGACTTGGTCTAAGTGATCCTGCTGTGACAAGGGCACTGGACTAGGTGATGTTTCGAGGTCCCTTCCAATCCCTGATGTTCTGTGATTCTCTGATGGCTAATGAAGTTTCAGAAAAAGGCAGCACTAATGAATGCACATAGTCAAGAGTGACTCTAATTCTGTATTCCCAAATGTGAGTTCTCATATCAGCTTTCAAAACCAAGTGAAGTATTCTCACATGTCATCACAGGTAGTCCTTTGGGGCTACTCGTCAGCCATCAGAAAGACTTGGAAGGGAATAGAAATTATAGTTTGGTACTCCATAAAGCTGTGAGATACCCAATCTTGCTTTAAGCTCTGGTCACTTCAAAAAATGAGAATTTACAGATATAAAATATAGAGGTCAGATTGTCCGAAGTAGGAAACTAGTAGTTGGTTTCCTTAACTTGGAAAAGAGATTACTAAGGGCATGTTAGAAGTTCAGAAAAAATATAAACCATGTGGAACTGGTGATGAGAGAATGATTAGTCATTATTTTTCACGAGACAAGAACTACAGGTCACTAAATGAAATCATTCAGGTCACAGACAAACACAAGAAACCACTTTTGTATGCAGTCTAACTGCATTGCAGGATGTAACATTCTGGTTTCTTGAGTTGTCTAAAGCATAAATAAATTTTAAAAGATACTATATAGGTTCATAGAAGAATGATCTGTTAAGAGCAGTTGAACAAGATGATGGAGATGAAATCTGTAGATCAGAGAGCACCTAAATCAGAAATTGCTGGAAACTGGAGAAGTATCTTGGAAAATATATGAATCCAAGATTGCTCTGGTTTTATGACTTTCCCTTTACTATCCCCCACTAGCTATAATAGAGATATAATACATCAAATAGGGTTTATGGGCATGTGTTCTGGTATGGTACAGCTGTTCACCTGCTATTTGTTCAGAATTAAGGTTTGCAAACACTGTAGAGTCTGAAATAAGAAAGCAAATTAGAATAATTTGCGTTGGTATTTCAATGAGACCATCAAACATGTAGAAGCAAGCCCACTTTTCACATCTACGTATCTTAAATAATCAAAATTTCAATGTCTTCAAGTTGGAGGGGTGGAGACATGAGAACAGTAGGAATCAGTACAAATGAGGCGGAGGAAAAGAACACACAGGGCGTTATCTCACTGTGTTTTTAAATTGTTCGCATCCAGACTGGGATTTCATGTGGATTACATTCCCTGAGGAGGCAGTATGGCAAAATGATGATAATATCAGATCTGTCATTTCTGTCCCTAATCAGGAATCTCACAGAAAATCATATGAACTGAAAAAAATGCACAGAAATTATAGGGTGAATTAAAGACTGGAGATCTGCATACACTCAAATAATTTTCTTCATGTTGTTTGTGAAGGTGAGCCCAAAGAATTTAAGGCAGACTTAAACAAAGTACTGTTTTATGCAACAATATTTAACTTCTTTTCCAGATCACATCTCAGACAAGACCAAAGATATATTAAAAACTGATTACAATTTCCATAATGATAAGGAATGAAACTTGCTAGGACCACCTTGACAGTAAGAAATTAGTAATGCTACAAATGCCTCAGCTAAAATAATAAACTGATTTACTTCAGAGTCTCCAGAATACAGAACAGATTGAAAGAAAATATTCTTCATATAGTACATGTGCAGGAAAGTTTCTGCTAGAACTGATACGTGGAATGAGCCCAAGAACTCTGATTAGAGTTTTTGAGGAGGTAATTTATTTGCCGGCGGGTGCATAGGGACTCTCGTCTCCAAATGTGCACACCCAGGCTGATGTAAATTCCATAGATATACACTAAACAATTACATATTCATTAGTATGTTGCAATATGCCTATATATATGCATGAACTGTCCTGCTTCGTATCATAATCAGGTCTCCGCCTCTTGGAGCTTGCGCAGTATGGCTGAGTGATGGTCTTTCAGGGGTCTTAGTGCCATCTTTGGATGAAGTAAGACATCTTCCTCATACTGCACTTTTGAACTTTTAATGCTTGGTTCCCTTCTGATTACTTCCCAAACCATGATGCAGGTTAGTTCCTGGACACCTGGGCATGAAACAGGGCATGCCATCTATCTTGATGACAACCTAACAATAATTTACTGCAATATTTTTCTTAGTTGCTAAGTAATTGTCCATTAGTTCTATATACTAATTAATTCCCTATTGTTTCTAAAAACTCTAAGTGCCAAGCTCTTTTATCAGGACAGCTAGGATTAAATATTTCAAAATAAAAAATAATTCAACTATGTATTATAGATTCTTTATATCCCCTCTGAGCCTTGCAACTTTGGAAAGTTCACTTTACACAAATATACACAGGGAAGTTTTGCTTCTATTAACAGTTTGTATTTCTTTAAACCTATTCAGGGTCTCAAACTGCAAACATGCAGTAACCCACAGGACCAGGGTCAATGGGTACAGGTCTCTGTCAGGCGGAACAGAAGAAAATGAAAACGGAGCAAGCGTGCTACCTTAGGAAGTTCACAACCTGCACTGCACTTGCAGAATAGGTACGATGCTCTGGGAGGAACAGGTCACTAAAAAGAAGGAGGATTCAAAGAGCCTGGTAGCTGCACAAAAGACAGAAAGCCTCAAATCAGCCATCATGGCCAATCCTGTAAAGAAACCTAGAAGAGTCATTGTTATGTGAAACTCCCTACTGAAGGGAACAGAGGGCCTAATATGCAGACCTGACCCATTCCATAGAGAGATCTGCTGCCTCCCTGGTGCCCTGGTGGGGGACATTTTGGGTAAAGTCCCCAACCTTGTGAGTCCTTCGGATTACTACCCACTTCTGGTCTTTCAGGTGGGTAGTGATGGTGCATCAATGAGAGGCTCACTATCAATTAAGAGTGACTTCAGGGCCTTAGGGGAACTGCTGCAAACATCAGGGGTTCAAGTGGTGTTCTCCTCTATCCCTCTAACATCAGCAATGGACAGGGGACATTTAGGAAGAGCCAGCAGCTCAAATCATGGCTCCGGAACTGGTGTCATCAACAGGGGTTTGGATTCTACAATTCTCCTGTTTTCAGGGCACCGGAGCTCCAGGTAAACATAGGGATGCACCTGTTCCAGAGGGGGAAGAGAATCCTGGGGCAGGAATGGGCAGGGCTCATTGATAGGGCTTTAAACTGGGTTTGAAGGGGGAAGGGGTGAATAGTCTCCTGCTGGCTGATGACAAACACTGGTGAGTACACCAGCAGCAGAGGGACGGAGACCCAATGAGGGCCCTCAACTTGCCCTGGAACAAGCCAGGGATGATGCACCAGGGCAGTCTGGGAAAATCAAGAACAACTGGCACAAGTGTGCTGCAGCTGAGATGGAACAATGCTTGATGCAAGCAAGTGTCATTTATTAAGCATACACAAGTCCTTTACATATGATTCAATGAGGTTGCTAGACCTCTCTCTATTCTATTCCAAAAGTCATGGCAGTCTGGTGAAGTCCCCACTGACTGGAAAAGGGGAAACAGAATTCCTATTTTCAAGAAGGGTAGGAAGGACGAGCCGGGGAACTACAGGTCAATCAGTCTCACGTCTGTGCCTGGTAAGATCATGGAGTAGATCCTCCTGAAAGGCTCTGCTGAGACAGGAGAATAGTGAAGAGGTGATTGGGAACAATCAGCATGGCTACACCAAGGGCAAGTCCTGCCTGACAAACCGGGTGGCCTTCTGTGAATAGGTCACAACATTAATGGATGAAAGGCAAGCGACTGATGTCATTTACCTGGACCTGAGCAAAGCCTTTGACACTGTCCTGCACCACATTTTGGTCTCCAAGCTGGTGGACCATGGGATTGATGGGTGGACCACTCCATGGGCAAAGAACTGGCTTGATGACCACACCCAGAGGGTGATTGTTGATGGGTCCATGTCCAAGTGGACGCCAGTGACAAACATCAGGGATGGGTCCTGGGACCAGTCTTGTTCAACATCTTTGTAGGTGACATGGATAAGGGCATTGAGTGCACCCTCAGCAAGTTTGCTGATGATACCAAGCTGTGTGGTGCAGCAGACACGCTGGAGGGAAGAGTTGCCATCCAGAGGGACCTGGACAGGCTTCAGAAGTGGGCAAAGTCAACCTCATGGTGTTCAACAAGACCAAGTTTAAGGTCATGCATCTGGGTCGAGGCAATCCTAGGCACAAATACAGGCTGAGCAGTGACTGGCTGGAGAGTAGCCCTGGGGAGAAGGACTTGGGGGTGCTTGTGGACAACAGGCTCAACATGAGCCAGGACTGTGCACTTGTGGCCCAGTGGTGGCAAACCAGATCCTGAGCTGCATCAGGAGAAATGTGGCCAGCAGGTCGAGAGAGGTGATTCTCTCCCTGTACTCTGCTATGCTGAGACCCCACCTGGAGCACTGCGTCCAGTTCAGGAGCCCTTATTACAGGAGGGATGTGGAGATGCTGGAGTGAGTGCAGAGGAGGGCCGCGAGGATGATCAGAGGGCTGCAGCAGCTCTCTTATGAGGACAGACTGAAAGAGTTGGGGCTGTTCAGGTTGGAGAAGAGGAGGCTCCGAGGTGACCTTATTGTGGCCTTTCAGTATCTGAAGGGGGCCTACAAAAAGGCTGGGGAGGGACTATTAGGATGGCGCGTAGTGACAGGACTAGGGGGAATGGAGCAAAGCTGGAGATGGGTAGATTTAGAGTGGATGTGAAGAGGAAGTTCTTCACCGTGAGAGTGGTGAGAGCCTGGAATGGGTTGCCTAGGGAGGTAATTGGGGCCCCATCCGTGGAGGTGTTTAAGGCCAGGCTGGATGGGGCTCTGGCCAGCCTGGTCTAGGGTGGGGTGTCCCTGCTTGTACTGGGGGTGTTGGAACTGGATGACGGTTCCTTCCTACCCTGAGTAACTCTGATTCCATGGCTTCTCCAGTCAGGTGAGCCTGCTGTGGCAGGGGGATTGGACTACATGATCTTTGAAGGTCCCTTCCAATCCCTTATGATTCTATGATTCTATAAACTTGAGACTAGATGGTAGATGTTTTATTCAGGTTTCTTTCATCGTAGTTCAACTGAAGTGTTTCAGCATATTTCTTTGGGTGGGTGTAATCTGTACATTTTCAGAGGGAAATTGAATAGATTCTATTCACCTCTTTTAGTGGGATTTTCCTGCATATACACACCTGCATCCCTGCTGTCAGTGCCCACGCAGAAGGGATGTATGTGTATCATAGAATCATAGACCTCGAAAGATCATCTAGTCCAATCCCCCTGACACAGCAGGATCACCTAGACCGAGGCACACAGGAACACATCCAGGCGGGTCTTGAACATCTCCAGTGAAGGAGACTCCACAACCACCCTGGGCAGCCTGTTCCAGTGGTCTGTTACCCTCATTGTGAAGAAGTTCCTTCTCAGGTTGATGTGGAACCTTCTATGATCCAGCTTGCACCCATTGCCCCTTGTCCTATCACTAGATGACACTGAGAAGAGTCTGGCTCCATCCTCCTGACACCCACCCTTCACATATTTATAGGCATTAATGAGGTCACCCCTCAGTCTCCTCTTCTCCAAACTAAAGAGATCCAGCTCCCTCAGCCTTTCCTTGTAAGGGAGGTGCTCCACCTCCTTCAACATCTTCGTTGCCCTACGCTGGACTCTCTCCAGCAGCTCCACATACCTCTTCAACTGAGGAGCCCACAAGAGGACACAATACTCCAGGTGTGGTCTCACCAGGGCAGAGTAGAGGGGGAGAAGAACATCTCTTGATCTGCTAACCATCCCCATGCTGATCCACCCCAGGATGCTGTTGGACCCTCTTGGCCACAGGAGCACACTGCTGGCTCATGGTCTTCCTGCTGTCCACCAGGACCCCCAGGTCCCTTTCTCCTAAACTACTCTCCAACAGGTCAGTCCCCAGCCTATACTGGTAACTAGAGTTGTTCTTGCCCAGATGCAAGACTCTACACTTACCCTTGATATAGCTCATTAAATTTTTCTCAGCCCAGCTCTCCAGCCTGTCCAGATCTCGCTGAATGGCAGCACAGTCTGCTGGGGTGTCGGC
>VXBP01004637.1:44735-57037 GCA_013400115.1 Rhinopomastus cyanomelas
CTCACTAGCCTCATCGCTACCAGCTTGTACCACCAACAACAAAAAATAATCTGTGGGTTTAATGAGTTCAGGTAACCTCCTGGTGATATCCTGAACCTGGGCCCCGGGAGGCAGCAGACCTCCCTGTGGGAAGGGTCTGGTCTACACACAGGACCTTCTGTTCCCCTCAAAAAGGAGTCACCAACAACCACCACCCTTCTCTTCTTTCTCGTACTAGAAGTTTTGAGTCAGTTTTTCAGTAAGGGTGCTCCTTGGGGGTTCTCTAGTTAAGAAAATGTCTTCAACCTCCTCATCCTGATCCCCAAATTCCAGTGCCCTGAACCTGTTATCGAAGGGCAGATGGAAAGGTGGCATCTAGAAAGGAACAGGGGGGAAGGAGAGGGTTCTGTTTCCCCCACAAATGGGAACTTGTTCCCATTCCTCATCATCAGGGGGAACCCTACCTTCTTCCTTGTGGGGCAAAGCCTTGATCTCTTCCAGTTCCTGAGTGCCTTCTACCGGGTGATAGGAAATACCAGGCCCCTCTGACTCCTGGGCAGCTCTAAGAGATGGGAGAGTGCTACTCCACCAGTCTATCTCCTTTTCACATTCACGAATACTCCTCAGCCTATCCACCTCATCCCTTAACTCAGCCACCATACAGAGCAGGTCATACACCTGCTCACAACGCACGCAGGTGCTTCTGACACTGCTCTCTTGCAGCGGCATAAGACTCAGGCATTCCCTGCAGTCAGGAGTCTGAACAGCCACATCCATTGTCAGGGGATTGTCTGGGCAAATGAATCCCTCCTAGCAGCTGCTTTAGCCCTCAATCGTTTAACTCCACCCATTGCCAACAAGGGGAAGGAAACCATTAACCTGGTTCACACTGATTTTTATTAACAGACAAACTTCAAACAAATTTTCTTATTCTTGTAAAGCAAACCCTAACTGGATATTAAATATTCAGCTTTTTGAGGCCCTTCACTCTACAGCTACAGTGATACCTGTACACTGCGCTACACCATAACCTAGGTGGAAAAAGGCTGTGCAGAGAAACCAGTGCTATAAAAGGAAACCTGTTTTGTTCCCCAGATGTTCTCGCCTTGCTTTGTTTGTTGTTCCATACACAGCTAGGACAAACCAGCACTGTGTGATGCATCTAATCCCTGTCAACTTGTTGTCTTATTGTTTCTTCCTTCCAGTTTTTTCTTTGTATCAGCTGTTGCTCCCTGTGGGTCAGCTGGGCCAAGCATCATGGGCTGTGGGCATGCACCAAGGCAGTGACTGGGAGAGCTCATGGTGTGCAAAAGCAGCATAGGTTCATAGAATACTTTGTGTTGGAAAGGACTTTTGGAGACCATCTAGTTGACGCCCTGCAGCTAGACCAGGTTGCTCAGAGCCCTGTTCAGCCTGACCTAGAATGTTTCCATGGATGTGGCATGTACCAGCTCCTAGGGTAATTTGTGACAGTGTTTCACAACCATCATCTTAAAAAGATTTTCCTTCTTTCTATCACCCCTTCTCATATTGCAACAGGCCCTACTCCAGTCCCCCTGCATGATTGCCTGCAAAGCTGTGTCTGTCCCTTCATCCTTTAGCTCATTTTCCACCATCACTCCCCAATTTAACCCAAGCCTCCAGACCCCTAGGCTCTCCAACCAGTGTTGGAGAAGTGCCTGCAAATTCTGTCATGTCAGTGTCACCTTTGTTGTTAGTCCCCGCTATGACCAACTTATCTCTATTGACACACACTCAGGACAAGCACAGGCAAATTGCAAACTTTGGTTTTGTGGCAGAGAACACTAAAGATGCCAACACGTGAAGAATGCCAACGTTGCTACCAAGCTGAGTGCAGTTCTCCACACTGACATCTAGCAGGTTTGGTGGTGATGTCCAGAGCTCAGTTTAGTCCTACACTGTGTTTTCACTGGATGTTCTGCAGTTTAAACACTTTCCCCGTCTGCTTTCTACTGTCTCTCACCCAGTTATCTTTGAATTGCTGCTTTTAAAATATTTTTAATAGCAATTTTATTATATTCATTTTAATCCCTTTTTACAACAATCTTTTTTTCGATAGGTTGCTGTAATTCTCAGACGGGCTAGTTCTTCATTGGCAGCAGAATGTCTTTTTCTATCTTTTAGGAAAGTATCTCTTTCTAAGGTTGAAATAAGTAAGTTTATTCTCTGTGAAAGACAAAGTAAATCCTCTTACAGATTGATATCTCTCTGGCGTTCAAAGAGAATTTCTACAGCCTGAACACAAGGAGGGGTTGTTTCTTCACATGGTGTCTTTGCCTCACCAGTCTCTAGGCTCACACTGTTTGCAGTCTCCTACTCTGAAAAATTGCCCAAAGAAGTTAAATACCTCAGGGGTTCTATCGGGGGTTATCGTTAGAGCATTCCATTCCACCACCAAAAATTTCAGTCCTTTTCAAACACAGGTGAAGTGAACACGTAACACACCAATTCTTTGTTTCATTATGACGTACAGTGCTGCCATTTATGCTTCCCTAAGTCCTTCTTAGCAAGCCTGGAACTGTGCTAAACTTAGCAGTAGGTATGTGTAAGAAGTATTAGCAAAATATTCTCTTCAGCATTACAAGCACTTCCCAAAGCCTTAGTTGTCCCAGTTTAAGGTGGTCTGCAAGACAGCTGTTGGCCCTCAGGCCACAAAGGGTGTCCCACCTCATGCAATCAAGTGCCCTTGAGAAGATGCCTGCTGTCATAGCTGTGCATTCCCAGACTGTGGATTTTCAGTGCTGATCCTCTTCCCTTGGTCTTTGAATTTCCCTTTTAATCCCTTCAGTTTGATTGACCTGTGGTCTTCTGTACTTCCACATGCATGCAGCAAGATTGTTCCGCATTTCTGGAGAATCAGCTCTGAATCTATTCCAAAGGCAGCCCATCACTGTCCATATCCCACAGCTGCTTTTTTCAGGTGTCAGCTCCCCAGGCTCACCAGCAGATAACTGATTATCCTCCCTCTGCAGCTGTTTAAACCACAGCCATTTTACAGCATCAACCCTATGGTCTACCAGATGTTAAATCAGCAATTAGCTAAATATATTCATGCCAGTCCAGCAATTCTGTTACCGCTTCACAATCACACTAAATCAGCAATTTGGTCAGTCTCCATCTTGTCAGAAAAGAACCAAATATGTTTAGGCTGGTTTAGCAATTTTCTCATCAGTGTTCAAAAGAAACTAAACTTAAGCTTTTCTCACACATGTAACATGTCGCTACTGCAAATTTTAATGGACACAGTGGAAGAATGCAGGAGTACAACTTAAAAACAATAATACACTATAACAGCCTAGAAAGTGGCTCCTGGAGTTAGTAACCCACAGTTACAAACTTACAGCATGAGGAATATTCACTTACATCTCCAAGCAAGGGCTCTCAATTCCAGGGAATTAGCTTGGGTCATTGTCCTGAATGAAGGGGAAGGGTCTCCATACAGGCAAGATATTGGAGAGGTGACCTCCCATTCCTAACCCTAGTCTTAGGGTCTTTATCTTCTGATTTATGTGACTGTGGGAAATAATACGCTAAATTGGATTATACCATTGGGGGCCTTTACCTTTACTGATGCCGTGGAGTTACCCTTTATCTCTCTTCATTCATGCATGGGTGAGGTTCACTTGTGCATGCTAGTCTTTCTACTTCTCTGTCATTGATCTTGTGATCAACTGGGTACACAAGATTCTAAATTGAAACCAACACTTAAACCCTCCAGCTTCTCTTTGACCTTATCACAGAACTACAGAATCACTGTGGTTGGAAAAGACCCCTGGGATCATCTACCCTACCTTCACAAGTTCTCAGACAACTAAATAGTGGTTTGGATTTAGACTTAAGGCTTCTATTTGTTGAGAGACTTCAAGGCTCAGTTTAGGTCCCAGTCCTTTGAGTGAAGCAGCATTGCTTTGTTTACAGCTAATGGACAACTTGAGGCTGTGCTATCTTCACAGCTCCCCATGGGCTGTATTTGTATAGAAAAGGCCTCAGGCAATCCAAGGTCAGGTCTTTTCTACAACCAACTGTGAATTGCCTGCATTACTAGAACTTATTTATGAACTATGAGCCAAGAGGATCCATGCACTGTCTCAGCTCCATAGTCCCTTTTCTGAAGCAAAGGAAAATGACTTGTCAGAAGTTATAAAAGGAAGAATGAGGCCACTGAAAGGCAACAGGAAAGAGAGGTAAGACTTCAAACATTGCTCAGTCTAACACTTTCCAAACCACAAGCTAATAGTCTAGACCAGCTTTTCTTACCTATATCTATGATTCCACATGTACATTAGAGAGTCTATAAACACCTCTGATTTTAGTGCATTGTGACATTTATTTTAAATTAAACTCTTCAGTTTAATAACCATTTTAATGACTCCTTGCCAGAAAAAAAAAGAAAAAAAGATTAAAATTCTATTCCACAGTCTATGTTATTATCTAGCTGGAAGGACACTCGCTGACACCTTCCTGGCTGCCTCCTAGACAAAAGCGAGGAGAGCAGAAGTCAGGCAACTTGCTCTAGAAACTAGAACCAGCCAAACTTGGCTTCTCCAGCAATTGATTTTCAAGAATTTAGATCAACTTTAATGACAATAAATCATTATGATCATTAAATGAAGAAACATATGACACACAAAAGACATGAAGAATTCAGAAATTGCTGTACGCACTAGCTATGACTGTATATGCAGACACAGCTGGAAATTACCCTCTTCTTGCTAGTGGATGGCACTCTCCTGGAGATAACAGGAGATAACAGTTACCAAGCTCTTAACAGAAACCTGTCCCTGCTGAAAGGGACACAAGGGTAACAGAAATTAGGACAGGATTTAAAGTAATTCGGAGCTGAATTCCCTTACATAAGCTTATAATGAACACATAAACCACGCCTCCCAAACCAGGTGAGTGAACATACTTAGTTACTTGTGGTGAAGTTCATTTTCTGAGGGAAGTGTTGGTCCATTTTGTCTCAGTCCTGGTGCATCTCATTTCCGAGTCCCACTGCCCTATTTCCAGCTGGAATTATTTGGTTTAATTTATTAAAAGTCATCACAGTGAAGTGCTAAGTGTCCAATTCACTGCACTGTGAAGTGCTGTGTTTCACAGGTGCTGCTTCTATCACAAAAACACAACAAAAAGGAAAGCTCTTGATGTCAGGCATGCTAATGAAAGAAAATTAAATGCCTTTCACAGGGATAGAAGAATGGAGTAACTGAGGAAGGTGGGAAGCAGTAAAAGCAGCCTTCAGAGGAAGCCAAGAGCTGGTATTTCATTACATATTTCTTGCTGGAAAAAATGGACATTTAACTGTTATAGTCCTATATATATATATATATATATACTTATATATATATATATGTATATATATATATATATAAGTATATATATAGATAAATATATATATTTAACTGGGAATAGAAGCTGCCATCCCCTCTCCTAGTAAAGGTTTCTTTACTGTTACATGACCACAAAAAGACCCCGCAGGGCTATGAGAACATGAACTCATGATGTGGCATTACTGGGGGGAGGTGGAGGTGGGAAGAAGGAATCTGAGCTCTGCTCGTGGAACAATTTCCCCGACCCTTGAACATATTCAAACACGTTACAATTTTTGTGCCCAGGCAGCAGTTCTGCTGTAACTCCTTTTCAGTGAATAAGCAGCTCTTTTGCTGTGGTTATACACAATGGTGTCACAGCTTCTGGGTATGCTGGGAGCTTAAACCATAGTTACCTGCGTAAGATGTGGAGCAGAAATGCTGGGGCACAACCTCAGGTTTCCCTCCTGAAAGTTTTTCTTGTAGGCTCTTCTGCTGAGCTGCCCACTTACATTCTAGTTGCTGGAATGAAGCAACCCACAGGAGAAGCATCCAGTAGCAGAGAGAGTCCTGTTTTGCTGGGCAGGTCTGTGTCAAGCCAGCATTACTACAATGAGAGGTTTGATGTTAACACAGGACATTTATGCATACATCCAAACTGTTTACTCTATGGAGCAGATGGTCTTCAGGCTTTTTTTGCTGCTCTCTGTAGGAACTCCTTGTAGTTGTAATGCTGCTCTTTGCAGGTACTTTCCTCTGAGCAGCTGTCTGAATGGACAGTGGCCAATTTATCAGTGACAACAATTTATCAGAGAGATTCCAATGTTGCCAACATTTCTATAAAGTTAACACAGAATCACAGAACGGTAGAGATTGGAAGGAACCTGGAAAGATCACCTAGTCTGATCCCCCTGCCAGAGCCTGGAGACTGGAACTGCACAGAGTGAATTAAAGTAACAGCAGCCTGCTGAGTACAGCACTGTCAAACACAAGCTGCAAACTATATCGAAGGAAACTTGCTTATGTAGCTTAATAAATTAAAAATGTATAACAACCCAAACATATCTGGAGGATACCTCCACTGAAGTAATTATTCCATGTTGATAAGATAATTTTCCCTTTGTCAGTATGTCTCCAGAAACCAGCCAACATCTTGCTGTCTTGCTGTCAGCGAGTGTGTTGATATTTGCTCCCATTTGGAAACAGATTATCTTCTCTCTTTAACAGACAGTCAGAGAAGTCCTGTAAGCAGTGAGAGTAACAAGTGCATCCAGTATCTCCAAAAACATGCTCCCCCACCACTGCCATCAGCATCCTTTCTCCAATATCCCCTGTTGAGACCGGTGTTTCCCCTAGCCCAAACGCAGCATCCTCACTTCCACCCACAGCACTTCCTGGTAGGGGACACAAGTAAGCATCTCTTGTGGCTAGCTGGGAACCACACAGGTGCTGATTTGTGGACCAACCTGAGTTCTCCTTTCCTTTGCTGAGGTGTTGGAGAGAACTACTCATCATCTTTGTCTCATCATTGATGACTTGGATGAGGGATTGGCATGCACTGTCAGCAAGTTTGCTGATGACACAAAGCTGGGTGGTGTCGCCGACACCCCAATAGACCGTGCTGCCATTCAGCAAGATCTGGACAGGCTGGAGAGGTGGGCTGAGAGAAATTTAATGAACTATAACAAGAGTAAGTGCAGAGTCTTACATCTGGGCAAGAACAANGATTGAACTGGGCTGTTCTCAGTGTCATGTTGGTTGTAACAGCAATGGTTGTAAGCTGGAACATAGGAGGTTCCACATTAACCTGAGAAGGAACTTCTTCACGGTGAGGGTGATGGAGCACTGGAACAGGCTGCCCGGGGGGTTGTGGAGTCTCCCTCACTGGAGATATTCAAGACCCGCCTGGATGTGTTCCTGTGTGACTTGGTCTAGGTGATCCTGCTGTGTCAGGGGGATTGGACTAGATGATCTTTCGAGGTCCCTTCCAATCTGTAGTGATGCTATGATTCTATGATTTTATGATCTTCCTCATCTCAAACCAGCCATCAGTGCTGCTTTCTACAGTTTTAGCTTGACACTTGCCAACAGAACCCAAAGTTACTAGGTGAGAGCACACTGGCAGGCTAATGTGCTTCTGAAAAATGTCTGCCTCCTATGGTGTAAGGGAAAAGCACTGTCAGCCCATTAACAGGCAGCGAGCTTTTTTACTTCTTATTAGCAGTCTGAAGACCATCTTCTGTGGTGACTTGCTGTGGGATGATTTTGTTTTCTAGATTATACAGTATAGCTTTCAGCCTGAAGTTTATTAAACAGGTGTTGCTATGGCACAGGGACTTTGTGTTTTAATTTTTAAGGAAATGCAATTTATGATTCTTAGTAGCACTGACAACTGGAAGAAAGGTGATGCTCCCTGGAGGAAATGGGAGGGAGGGCATGAGATGTGTGATGGTGCAGGCTCACTTCTACAGTCCTAACACCTTCTCAGACCCAGGTTTGTTTCTCGTGCACTTGAATCGGCATCACGGCAATGTAAAACTGAAACAGAAGCAAGAAACCTCTGTCATTTTACACTGGCACATAACGTTCTACCTTTTAGGACTGTATGAATAATCAAAGCCATTTTTATAAGATCAAGCAAGCAATGCTGATCAGGTAGAACTGCAGAGAAACATGGGGAGTGATAGGAACTAACCAGCGCTCTACAATGATTATGCACATACACACGGAAGGCAGCACTGCAGAGAACACATCCTTGGCATACTGCACTGTAGCAATGGCTTTTTACCCACAAAGGTAGGGATCTTTTTCTTCCTACTTCTCATAGAATGAAAATACTGAAATGAATTTTACCTTCAGCATTTAAGACTGTAAGGCCTGCATTCATCTGAAGTTCAACAGACACCTGCCTTAATGATAAGCCTGAGTGCTGGGACTGTGGTGCTCACAGAGAGCCACATGGATCTCTGTTTCCCAATGACAAGTGCTACAGCTTTGGGCTGAAAACTTTCCGAGGTGCTGTACCTTGCTGGGATGGAGTTAGTTGTCTTCCTATGGTTTTCAGATTTATTGCTACAGCAGCGTTGCTAACACCCGCATCTGTGTTTTAGACATTACTGAGCAGTGCTTGCACACTCTCAAGCTTTTATGTTTTCTACTCTGCCCCCAGAGTGAGTGGGTTGGGAGCCAGCAAGAAGCTGTGTGGGACTGTTGCATAGATAACTTTGGTATGACACGAATCATCTTGTGTCCTAGCTGGTCCTTAGAGATTAAAGGCATTAGGGGTGGCTGGATTTCTCTCTTAACAGATCCATGACTATAGACCTGACAGCAGATGCACAAACAGCCCATTCGCTGACAGTCTGGCCAAAAGAAGCACAAACAGCACTGCTCACTTGTGTGCAGATTCTTGAAGGTTGCTGGTGATACATGCACAAACTGTAGGATAGCTATAGATCTCTACAGCTATGATCACAAACATAAGCTTGATCTCCCAGGCAAATGCTTGGCGTGGCCAGGGTTGCAAATCTTATTAAAAGGGCCTTCTAGGGAGGTGAGAGATGATAAACCTGTCATTCTGGCCCTCTAATGTAGTGCTGGAAGACCTGTCCCCAGCAAGATGTTTCTACATCATTATCTAACATTGTGCCAGTATTCCCCTGAGCATGCAGGTTGGATTGCAGTCAGACTGCTGTACCTTTAGCAGTTACACAGAACAGTTATTGGAGTAACTCCTGAGTAGCTGTGTGAAACACTTCTCAGTACAACTCTGGAGAAGAATGGGAGTCTGCAGCCTCCATTCCTCTTCATGTTCCCTCCCACTTCCATGACAACACAAACTCACCAGATCTTCACACAGTTTCTGTGTCTGCTCTGATCACCAAATGTTTATCATCAGTACTGAACTTTGTAATTTTCCATCAGTTTGTGCTTCCAACAGGGACACAACCAGTACAGATGCCCCAAACTGGCCCAAAGGGTGTCCCACAACATGCCATGCTCAGCAATGAAACTGGAGAATAGTTTCTCCATAGCTGTTGCTCAGAGACTGGCTAGTCATTGGTCTGCCAGGAGGTAGTGGGAGATTCTCTCCACATCACCTGTTGGGTATTATTTTTCCTTTTCTTATTAAACTGTCTTCATCATAACCCATGAGTTTGCATAGTATCACCCGTCCAGCTCAGTTTTGGAGAAGAAAAGCAAAATGCATGTTCTTAATGTTAATTCAACTCAGCTTCAGCTGGTTTTGACAGACCTTATCTGTGTAGAGATGATGTGCTCACAGCTGCAGAAATACTCAGCCCTAAGTTGCCTGGACAGTATCATATTAAGAACTGAAACCGGGAGTGCAGCTTTGAAATCCCTTAAGTAATAAAATGTCCAGTTCCAACTGTTCAGCAGCTTTGTGTACTAGAGTATCACAAGAGCAGCAAAAGAACAGTGCAGAAAAACTTTGCCCATGAGAAGATAAAGGGCTGTTGCACTGATCAAGATAAACATTCCAGGTAATGTGATCCACCCAAGCATAATCACACCTACAGTCACAGTAAAGCGGAGGATAAAAGTCTTAAGATTCTTGCCTGCATGGAAAACCTTTGCCCTCTGATCAGGACACAAGGTAACTCCTCTGGGATTAAGAGCCCTTACCCTGAGGGGTAGTGAACATATTAGCACATATTTAGCATGCTTTTTAGGTTGTTACAGGGTAGTCTTGCTTTTGAGTTGTCATAGTGCAGTCTTCCACGGTATCCATGAAAACCTCTTAACAGTGGCCTATTAAACCTCCAAGTGTGGTTCAAATATGTTGTGATGTTTCCATGAGCCTTGCAGTTAAACCTGTAAGCGAAACTCAGATAGTTTGCTTTAACTTTCCATCTCAGTCTCTTAATCACAGAGTTTTACCGCTTTTCTTCCTCCTATTCTTTCCCATATCCCCCCTGGAGGTGAGGTGGGGAGTAAAGGAGTGGCTGCTGCATATGTAGTTGCTGGCTGGGGTCAACCCACCACAGACCATGACACTTTACCTACCTTATCTGAAATGCCATATGAATGTAAATTCAGATTATTTTTATAGTTTGCTGAGAAAAAGCTCTGTCATTTCAAAGAAAATGTTAGAAAAAAATTGCTGCATTCACTGGGAAATGTCAGCATCTTTCTATTGACAATATAGAGCTGGAAACCCGCACCATGGCTTCCTGGTGTGGCTGTGTGCCTTGTGATTTCCCCAAGAAACACTACCGCTTTAGAAAAAGAAAGGCGAGCAAACAAAACCAGAGCACCCTAGCCTGTTTGCCTGTGCCCAAGGGACTCGTTAGGATTCAGAGGTAAGAGCTCAAACGCATGCTCCAGCCTTTGTAATACATTTTCTTTCCTCTGCTGACTGTCTCTATTCTCAGTTTACAAGGACCTTGTATGACTGGACAAACAGCAAGCCAGCAAAGGACCATTAGGTGAAGCAAATGGCCACAGAATTTGTGGCATCTGCATTCATATCTGATTAAAGTAAATGAAAGCATTGCTGTTAAGACTGTCAAATTTCTTATCTGACTGTTAAACATCAACTTTCTTAAATACCACTTCACTAGACGGTTAAGGCAGGGACTTTTTATCACTTCCTGAAGCAGATTTGAGCTCAGTTTCTACACAGGTACACAGGCTCTGATGCCTGAAGCCGAATATAGGTGACTAGACAGGCCATCCTTTGGGGCCATGGATCTTGTGAGTATCTCTAGCTTCATCTGTTGAAAGTGAGCAAGAAGAAGCAGTGTTTTGGGGAGCCACCCCATGTAACTTTCCTGATCTTCCATGGTGTGGTGTTACAGATCTCCCCAACTCATGGGGCCACTGGATTCGCCTCACTGGGTCACAATACATGGGAAAAGGTAAATGTAGGCTGTGAAAGGCAGTGCAAGAGTGTCAGGGCACTCCCAATTCTGGCTCTTACCTCCCATTCTCTGGGGAACAATTATCTCCTGCAATAGACCAAAGCAAAACACATCCTCAACATTTTTGGACAACAACTATCTTCTGCAGTGGACCTGCAATGGCGCACCTCTTTGGTCTATCTGTCTCCTACCCGCTCTGCCACCTTACCGTCTTGGAAAAATCTTGTGATCTGGTGTACTTGTGCTAAGCCTGGCACAACTGTGAGCCAGAGAATGCCTGAACCTTAAGGTCCAGCAAGTTCTGGACTTACGCAAACTGAAATATTGCACCGCTCCAATTACGCCACATAATGGAAAAATAACTGACAAAAGTTAATTGTCGCTGACCCCATACGGATCCAAAATGAAACCACTTCGAGCTCTCTTGAATTACAGTGGCCTGTGTCCAGCATTTCCCCTGAACTGGGAAGCCTCTCAGGTGCTTCTGCTGACACAATCAACACAAGGTTGAGGTGCAGACCACTTCCTTGAGACTGAACCTCTGCCCATGGAAGGGAAGGTGATGTACTGTGGCCATTTAATCTCAATGAGGGAAACTTTGACTATAGGTTGGCCTCTTTTTCCTATTTCTGTCTCCCCCCTACTTGTTATAATTTATGCATTTGAGAATGGACTCTGAATTCCAGTGCTTCTGGATCCAAATATTGGTTTGTTTGAAAGTTCTGAGCCTGCCAATGCATACTCTGGTTTAGGGTACCTTGTAGTGAGTGTGAACCTTGTCATTCTGGAATCTGTAACTGAGTCGCTGTTTTACTTTGCTAAATCACTTTGCTAGTTCTTAAGTTGATCAATCTCTAAGTGCTGCTGAAGTCCAACTCTTTGATTTACCTCATAGTAGTAAAAAAGTTTGAATTGCTGTCAAATCAAACTGTGTTAAATGTATTAATCCGTGACACATGAGAAGTTACTCTGTGTTTCCTGAGGACCTCATTTCTCCATGCAAACCCACAAAGGCTCATTGCCCTTGTTGATAGAATCGATCATTTCATCAAAAAGATGTCATCAGGTTGCTTATGTAAAAAACATCGATACAGATACAGTGGTATCT
>VXBP01004638.1:0-54775 GCA_013400115.1 Rhinopomastus cyanomelas
CCTGGCCACACAGTCAGCAGGACGAAGCCAACTGCAGCTGCTCAGCACAGGTGGTAAATACCAGCAGACCACAGTTTGAGGACCCCTCAGCTAAATGATCTTTCGAAGTTCCTTCCAATCCCTAAAGATTGTGATTAGTAATTGGAAGGGGCCTCAAACCACCATCCAGCCCAATTTCCCCTGCCACAGCAGGATCCCCTAGATCCAGTCACACAGGAAAGCAGCCAGGTGGGTTTTAGATCTTTTGAGATCCCTGCCACTCCCTCGTGTTCTGTGCCATGAAGGCCGTGGCTACTACCACAGATTAAACATTTCCCCTTGCCCAACTCATTTTTTATTTACCTTGCTCAGATCCAGCACAGGCTTCTGTCCTCAGTGGCTACAAGAAGCTGACTAGAAATGCAAGGGAGATTCAGTCAGTTTGCTGCGCCATGGACTTGAGGAGTTATTACACACTGATGTCAAACTAGACTGAAAAAGGTGCTGTTATTTCATCCCTGTGCCAAGAGAATGTGAGAGTAGTGGACAAAGAGCCATCTCCCACTAACAGGGCCTTTCTGAAGAAAGGTGGAGCTCAGTTCTTTGTCAGTAGAGCTCTGGTTATAGTCAAGTTGAGCAGTCTGCAAGGTACAAACTATTCAGAGACTCCTGTCTCCTAACCTGCACAGGTTCCTGTAGCACAGAGGTCACAGTCAATGTGTAGGTATGAAGGACAATTTGTTTAAAATTTCCAGGAATAGTGTGTTTTCTTTCTTTTGCTATTGCTTGCATCAGGATCTCACTACTTCTCCTCAAACTCAGCATGCACATCATCCATTGCAAGCACTTCCAGTACCTTTGTGATGAAGACATGAGGAGTTTAATGTCATTTTGTCTTCCAAGGTCCAAATACATCTCCCTCCTACCTCACTGAATAAGAATGCTGCTTCTGTGGGGAGAAACTCACTTCAACATCACAGAACATTAGGGATGGGAAGGGACCTCAAAAGATCAGCCAGTCCAATCCCCCTGCAACAACAGCATCCCCTAGACCAAGTCACACAGGAACACTACCAGATACACATTTGAAACATCTCCAGCGAAGAAGACTCCACAACCCCCCCTGGACAGCCCCTTCCAGGGCTCTGTCACCCTCAGTGGGAAAAAGTTCCTTCTCAGATTGATGTGGAACCTCCTCTGTTCCAGCTGACACCCATTGCCCCTTGTCCTGTCATTAGATGACACTGAGCAGAGCCTGGCTCCATCCTCCTGACACCAACCCTTGACATTTATCAACACACACAGGGTCACTCTGAAGTCTCCTTTTCTCCAGGCTACCAGCTCCCATTATAGCCTTATTTACCCTCCTAGCTGCTGCTGTTTCAGAAGATCAAAACTCTTGCCAAGCCACCAAGTACAGCCTCCAGTGTTTTCTGGCTTGAGTTGTTCAATATCAGGCTTGCAACACAACTTGAGTGTCTTCTCCTGACTTCATTCTGGTGAACTGACAGTTTTCTTCATGTGCTCTGTGCCCAGGCTCCACTGAAACTCCTGTGTGACACCCATCTCTGTGTTTAAACCATGCTGCATCCTGTTCCACGCTCACCTGTTGGAAACAAGCCCTTCCTCCTGTAAAGGGTGATGAGAGCCTGGAGTGGACTGCCCAGGGCAGTGGTGGAGTCCCCATCCCTGGAGGTGCTGAAGGCCAGCCTGGCCGTGGCGATGTTAGGTCCTGGATGAGCTGAGCAGGCTTGTCCTCCCTCAGTAATTCTGTGAAAGGGAAGACAGTGCAGACACCAGACTGAAATGAGCAATATGCCGAGAGACAGCTCAACGCTCTGCACCTCATCTACCTCTAAAATGCGGAGATAAATGAGCGAAGGCAGGGAATTCCACCAGGACACACCTCTGAGCAGCAAACCCAAACATATGGTCCTCCTAGCTGCTGGCTATGTAAATTGATTGCAGGATGCCAACACACAGTGTTCAGTTCCAGACAATTATGAAAAAGATGATTAACGGTTCTAAGCTGTCATCTCTCCTGGGATCCTGGATGATACATGAAGCCTTGATAGCATAGCTGTGGATGTAAAGACCCAACCCCAAACCCCCACCCTAGTGAATACTACCACTGCATCAGGGAAACACAGCAGCAGGAGAATACTGTGTTTTACAAAGATAAAAGAGCAGGCTCTGCGTGCTTCTCTACGCGCCAGATAAAAACGTTAACATCAACATTCAGGTGGAGGGTCTCCTCCTCTGGAGACATTTAAAACCCCCCGGACACGTTCCTGTGTGACTTGGTCTAGGTGATCCTCCTGTGGCAGGGGGACTGGACTAGATGACTTTTCAAGGTCCCTCCCAATCTGATGCTCTGTGATCCATGGAGGATCTGCTGAAGGACAGACCAGCTGTGGCCCGTGGTCTGGCCAACAGGGTGACTTTAGATCATAAGCTGGGCTGGATGAGCTCAGAGATGTCATCTAGCCTCAATCCTGTGATTCTACGAACGCTGGGTGTAAGAAGGGCCTGTGTCACAGACAGCTTTCTGTCGCTCTAGAACAAGAGACCAGAAAGCATACTGAATGCCTGCCACGAGCACAGGATCATCTAAGGCTGTTGGCTCCTGTTGCATGTATTCTGACTGCAGCTAATCATCTAAGAAGCAATTAGGGCAGCGCCTCTCATTAACAGGAAGGTTTGCAGGGCTACAGGCTCGTTGGAGAAATAAACAGCTCTACCGGGCTTTTGAGAATAAAGCTGGTCAGAAGTTTTCTGGGGAATGTTTTGCTGTTTGTTTGGTGTTATTTGAATCACAAATAAGAATCAAAGCATTTTAGAATTGATTAACATGAAGCAGCCCCCGCAGCAGAGCTCCAAGTGAAGCCCAGGCACCAGAGGCAGAGCAGCTCTTAGGAAGCAGCTCAGCTCCCACTGTCAAGCAGATGTTTTTTCCACAGAACAAGCGATCTTGTATTTTTCTTCCATTTCTGACACTCATGAGCAAAAAACAGATTCAGTGTTCTTCAGAGAGCTTTTTTCCCCCTAAGCCTAGAAACTTATGCGTTGTCTTGGAGGTAAAGAAGCCCAGACACACAGCACAGAGTCTGCTCTTATCTACAGATCACTGCACGGCCCATCAGTTCCCTGAGAATAACTGCATGTGGGGGATGAACAAACTAATCCTTCAGCAACGGGGAGATTTCATTTTCAGTCGCCACTAGGAGCCTGCCAGAGCAAATGATATTTTCTCTCAGCCTACCAACAGGTTAATAAATAGAGGAGATCACGAGATATGTGGATGTATTCTTCTAGTCCCAAGAGAAAAAGCTCTGCTAGAATCCACAGAAGCAGTGAGACAAAGGCAAAAAACCCACTGACCAGCAGCAGTATTTGTTGGGTACTCGATAGTCACAAATGTGGGGACGGAAAGAACAACCAACATGAATCACAACAGAAAAGACAATTAGCTTGATTCCGACAGTATCACAAACTAAATACCTGAGAGTGTGGACTAAAGTCTGCTAGCTGTCAGAGCCAAGGTAGCTTGGAGTGGGAAGAAGAGCTGTTACTACAAAGTTCATAGAGTTATTTAGTTGGCAAAGACCTGTAAGGTGATCAAAGCCAACCATGTACCCTACTCTAGGAAGTCCACCACTAAACTGTGTTCCCCAACATCACATCTATGCCGCTTTTGAACATGTCCAGGGATGGTGACTGAAGCACCAACCTGGGCAGCCTGTTCTGGTCTGACAACCCTTTCAGTGAGAACTTTTCCCAGTATCCAATCTAAAGTTCCCCTGGTGCAGCTTAAAGCCTTTCCCTCTTGCTCCATCACCAGTTACTTGTGTGGGGAGACCAGTGCCCACCAGTCTGGTGTCCTTATAGGGACCTGTGGAGTGATAAAATGTGGTCATTCTGCCTGACAGTCGGTATGTAGAGCAGATTGTGCTGGCAGATAAGAGCATCCTCATCACAACTGCAGGTGTTGGTGGGGACAAATCACACTGGTTTGCCTGTGACTCACAGCAACTTATATTTATTTTCATAGAACTACAGAATTAGACAGGCTGGAAGAGACCTCCAAGATCATCCAACCCAGCCTCTGACCTAGCATCACCACAATAATTGTTTAACTACTGATTACTCAATAATTAAAATAAATTAATAACTCAGTTTTAAGTTTGAAATATGAAAAAAAATCTTTCACAGAATCATTTAGGCTAGAAAAGATCTGCAAGATCATCAAGCAGCCATCAGCCTAACATCACAGCAGCCGGGGCAACAGCCAGGCTGTCCTTCAACACCTTGAGAGATGGCAACTCCACCACTGCCCCGGGCAGTCCCTTCCAGGGTCTGGTCACCCTTTCTGTGAGGAAGAGCTTCCTAACATCCAACCTGACCTTCCCCTGGTGCAGCTTCAGGCGCTGCCCTCTTGTCCTGGTATATTTAATGCCTGCCACAAGCCCAAGCTAATCAGGACTGTATGTCTAAGGCTGCTGGCTCCTGGTGCACATATTCTGACTACAGCTAATCATCTACAAAACAACTTCCTTCTTGTTTGAGCAGTGTGAAGACAGTTGTTACAAACTCATCACTGAAATTACTCCTTTCCTTAGGGCTCTAAGAAACCTGCAGCTACATATGGTGAACCTTCACGGATTGGACTAGATGATCTTTCGAGGTCCCTTCCAATCCGTAATGATTCTATGATTCCATTCCTTTCTGCTGCTTACTACTTAAGAAAGCTTTTCAGCCTTCATCCTATTTTTATTACTATCAGATCTTCCTGCTATTTAGGATGCATCTAGCACCACACACTTAAGTTCTCAGCAGGGAGGACTAGAACAGGCTGCCCAGGGGGTTGTGGAGTCTCCTTCTCTGGAGATGTTTCAAACCCACCTGGATTTGTTCCTGTGTGGCTGGATCTAGGGGATCCTGCTGTGGCAGGGGGATGGGACTGGGTGATCTTTTGAGGTCCCTTCCGATCCCTGATGTTCTGTGACTCTGTGCAACTCCAATCTGATTGCTGCTCTTTATCAGGCACAGCACTCCTAAACTGCCTGTTAGCATGCTGACTGCAAGTACCGCTCCTCAGAATCCTTCTGTTGTCACATCACTTGTTCTCCTGAGTCTTGGGGAGACACAGTTGTTGTGTGTTTTATGAACAAGCAGCACTGTTTGGTGCAGGAGAGGTTTAGAAACTAATCATCAAATGACAAGCTTTCTATGTCTAAACCTCAGAATCAATCAGGCAGTAGCAGCTCTCCCTCTGGGCTGCAAAGATCCATCTCTTGTGTCTCCCAGGTCCCATGACCTAATTACCAGGAGTATTAGGTACCTGCTACAAGGCAACTCTGAACAGTGTTTTCTGTCTTCAGCGATAACAAATATATGGCCCTTAGTAGAGCTGTAGAAGGAGAGGTGTAAGGAGGGCCTTAAATAGGAAAGAGACTGAAATATTATACTGCTGCCAGGGATAAAGCTTTTCAGATCCAGGGGATTAAGTGGCAAAGACACCTTGGAGGATCTCAGTTTGAGAATGAGAGGTAGGCACCAGCTATCTTGCCACAAAAAGCACAGGGGGGAAAAGCAGGTTTGCTACTGTCCACACTCTGGACTCAAATGGCTGGGGGACTGGATGATCTTCTAAGGTCCCTTCCAATCACTAATGTTCTATGATTCTGTGACATCACATGAGGGCTTAAGGAACCAAATCAGATCCATTTCCAAGCAGGAAGTCTTCCTTTTGCTGGCAGCTTACACAGTCCTTTTTCTTATTTTTCTTTTTCATTCTAACTCTACTTGTTGATAGTTGTTAATAAAACTTATTTTTCTTTACTATAAACCTGTCTTTGTGTGTTCTTTCGGGTCATTGAAGACCATGGGAATCTAAACCTGGACATGAAGAAATGAACACAAATACAATTGACAGAGCAGCATGGCTGCCAAGAGGACTTGGCATAACTAGATTTCAAGTGTGACCATAGCACAGATAGAGTCACTTTTCTTAAAATTACTCATTCATCCTATTTTTTTGGACACTTGTGTCAGAGAATCACAGAATTTTCCCAGTTGGAAAGGCTCTCCCAGACCACTGAGCCCCACCATACACAGCAACACCAAATGCAAACCCTGATCAAACACCAGAACCAGATAAACGACAACATAACCCCCTACAATCTCTGCCACTAGCACAAGTCCTGAAGTATCACGGCTGCACGTTTCTTAAATACCTCCAGGGATGGGGACTCGACCACCTCCCTGGGAAGGCTGTTCCACTGCCCAACCACACTCTCAATAAAGAATTTCTTCCCAATATCCAATGCCAATCTCCCCTACTGCGGCTCCAGACAATTTCCTCTGGTCCCGTCACTATTCACTTTGGTGAAGAGGCCAACACCCATCTCTCTACAACCTCCTTTCAGGTAGTTGTAGAGGGCAGCGAGATCCCCCCAGCCTCCTCTCCTCCAAACTAAACCTGCACAGTTCTCTCAGCCTCTCCTCATACAACTGGTTCTCTATTCCTCTCATGAGCTTGGGAGCTCTGCTTCTGATGTGTTCCAGCACCTCAACATCCTTCAATTGCCAGATACTTTCAGACATTTCAGGTCACGTAAGTGTTCGTAGCCTGGCAATTCTAGGGCATTGCTACTACATGACATCAAGTCAAACTAGTTGAGTGTTGTTCGGCAAAACACATTTTCATTGAGTAGAGCAGCAAGATAACTACAGTGATCAGGCAATAAAGGATTCTCAAGGTGTTCTACAGGAGAGCTCAATTATCCACCTACAGTAATAGAGTGCAGTATCACTGAGGAGGTCACTTGTACACATCTAAGGGAATGAATCTGTTATCTTGCATGTTCAACTAAGAGTTGGACATAATCGTGCAGCTGCTGGAGCTTCTCTTTTGAAAAGAAGGAGAGAACAATGAACAACTCCGGAGTTTGCTGTAATTCACTAATTAAATGATAAATTCTTTGCACTGCTTGGCCAGGTATCTACACCCATGGCTTCATTCATTTATCAACCACTGCCACCTATATATTTTAAATTACTTCCTGCCATCACTTCAAGGTGATGTACACACTGCAGTGAAATATCTATTATTTTCCTTAATTTCCTTACAAAACAGTCCAGTTCTTACAATATTCAACATGTATGCGAAAACAACACTTCTGAAGTTCTTAACCTTGGATTTCTCCTGTGTGTGCCAACCTTTCATGTCACCTTTCATGCCTGGGCTGATGCCACACGGTATGGAATGTCCCGTTGGCCAGCTTGGGTTAGCTGACCCAGCTCACCCCTCACTCTGCTGTAGGGAGAATGTCAGAAAGGACAGAACAAACCACAGCCTTGGTGCTGTGTGAGCGCTGCTCAGCAGCAGCCAACACACTGGTGCGTTATCACCCCTCCAGCTACCACTGTGAAGCAGTACTGAGAGAGATTCTGTGGGGATAATCACCTCCATCTCAGCCAAACTCAATCCAACTCACAATATTCAGACAAATAACTAAATAAATGTTACTGGGCGGTAAGTGACACAGAAAATCAGGATGGGTATACTGGGTTAGTTCAAAGACACAGCTAATCCTAACCAGTCTCTGATAATAGCCAAAAGCAGACACAGAAGGAAGCACAAGATCATAAAAATATACATTAATACTTCCACTGAAGACTTAATCTCATTGAATCAGATTTCTGAGCTGCAAATGCTCTGGACTGATTTAATAGCTGCCTATTGTCCGTTCCGTTCTGAAGATAAAAACCTCCGAATCCACACGCGACATCAAGTTCCATTATTCAATATCTTCCATGAAGAACGATTATCTTTGACTCATTTCCATATGCATGTGAATCACAAAGAAAAATGCACTGGGCCTAAATACCAAATGGAGTGAAATTTACAGTGCTGCCTACCAAGCCGAGTACCTTCGTGATGTTAAGTCTGGATCCAATCACTGGTTCAAAAGCATTCGCTATTGTTGTTTTAGTACGGTGACAAGACTCGGGTCCCACTCAATCACAAACGTAGACAAGGGTTTTATGGGTCAGTGGCCAGTGTGATACTTACTAAAGAAAGCAGAAGCTCTTCTCAGTGGCATCTAACGATAGGACCAGGGCAGTGGTTGTGAGCTGGAACACAGGAGGTTCCACATCAATATGAGAAGAAACTTCTTCCCAGTGAGGGGACAGAGCACTGGAAAGGGCTGCCCAGGGGGGTTGTGGAGTCTCCTTCTCTGGGGACGTTTAAAACCCACCTGGACATGTTCCTGTGTGACTGCATCTAGGGAAATTGGATTGGATCTTTCAACGTCCCTTCCAATTCCTAATGTTCTGTGATTCCATGAACATGATCAGATAGATACCCTTCATGAGTGGCATCACTGACAAACAATATCAATGATTAATGAAAGTTCTAGATATAACACAAATACTTCAAGAAAAGTGGAATTTCTCTACTACATGATGGATGCATTATTGAATAATTAATCATTTAACAAAATTAATTATCCTTTTGCATATTGCTCCTGTTTTCAACAGGGTTTCAAGAGCCCAGAAAGCCAACTGTATCCTGGGCTGCAGCAAAAGCAGCAGTGACAGCCCAGGAGGGTGTCTCCAGAGAAGGAGATTCCACAACCCTCCCAGGCAGCCCCTGCCAGGGCTCCATCACCCTCACTGGGAAGAAGGTCCTCCTTGGACTCATGTGGAACCTCCTATGTTCCAGCTCACACCCGTTGCCCCTTGACCTATCATTAGATCTATGAGAAGAATGAGAACAGCACAAAAACACCTCCCTGCTCTGGTCAGTTTGGTCACTGGGGCTCAGCACCAGCCTATAAGCAGTGTAATGGTGTCTTTGACAGACCAGTGTAGCAGAGGACTCAGTGAAGGCTTCAGATACCCATTAAGGAGCCCATGGCTGACCTTCTGTGCATGGGACCTGCCTTCAGCTGAGACTAACCCCCAGCTCCGTGTCTGCTGCACTGCAGCTACATCACAGCCCTACAGTGATGCCACAAACCCGGTGTAATTACTGGGCTCTATCTGACCCAGGTCATTATCTCCGAGATAAAAGGTTTATTTTTCTGTACAGAACTTCTCTAACAAGTTTTCTCTCGTACTAATTAGAACACTTGCACTGAGAGTATACACAGCTGTAAATAAATTAGGTTGCATTTTGTTTACACCTTTACAATTAAAGTTGACTGATTTCATTACCTTCCATGATGGAAAGTTTTCTCCTCTGCCTTTAGCTGGATGTTGAGCTACACCGAGGCTGCCCTAGAACTGCCAGGCTCCTGGTTCCTTCACCAGGAGGTTTTCAGGCATCACACTGATGGGCACGAGACTGCTTGTCAACAATTAACTCTAACAGCAACTACAACTACTCACACTAATAATAGCTGGTTGTCTCTGGGTTTTAAATAAAACTGACCCAGCTACAACATTCTTATTCCCAATTTTTCATGACTAAAGCAAATAATCTCAAAACCCCCACCACTATATCCTAAATTATCTTTTGTTTTCTTTGAACATAAAGAATACCACAACCTGATGGAGAGCAGCATAGGAGAAAGGGACCCAGGGGTCCTGGTGGACAGCAGGATGGCCAGGAGCCAGCATCCTGGGGTTGATCAGAAGCAGGGTGGTTGGTAGATTGACAAAGGTTCTCCTCCCCCTCTGCTCTGACCCACTGAGACAACATCTGGAATGCTGTGTCCAGTTCTGGGCCTCTCAGTTCAAGGAGGACAGAGCTACTGGAGAGAGTCCAGTTCAAAGCAACAAAGATGATGAAGGGAATGGAACATCCCCCTGATGAGGAAAGGCTCGGGGAGCTGGGTCTGTTGAGCTTGGAAAATAAAAGACTCAGGGGTGACCTCAATTTGAAATGGTGGGTGTCAGGAGGATGGAGCCAGGCTCTGCTCAGGGGCACCCAGTGATGGGACAAGGGGCAACAGGTGTCAGCTGGAACAGAGGAGGTTCCGCATCAATGCGAGAAGGAGCTTCCTCCCAGTGAGGGTGACTGGACAGCGGAACAGGCTACCCAGGGAGGTTGCGGAGTCTCCTCCTCTGGAGACTTTTCAGACCTGTCTGGCCATGTTCCTGTGTGTTTGGATCTAGGGGATCCTGCTGTGGCAAGGGTACTGCCCAGGATGATCTTACGAGGTCCCTTCCAATCCCTGACGTTCTGTGACTCTGTGATTTAGAGGCTGGGTATTAGCTTTGCCAGTGGTCCCACTTTCCAACTGTGTAAGAGTTGTGTTTTACAATTGCAGAGAATTAATTAATATGCTTTCCAAATATTAGACAGTGCTCATTCTGCCTCATTTCATGCGCTGTCACGTAACACTTGACTGAAGTAGTTGCTTTGATTATATACTTAACACATCCAAGGTATATTTACCCACTCATACTATAATTGAATTACCCACACTTGTGCCCACCCCCCTGGACATGTCCCTGCATGACTTGGTCTAGGGGATCGGACTGGATGATCTTTCGCGGTCCCTTCCAACCCCTCATGTTCTGTGATTCCTCATTCACCAGGACAGCTATGCACCACAGTCATGAAGAACCACCACATTTATTCTTTTCAGAAGAGCTTTCAAACCACAGAACTTTACTCTAGAAATAGTTATTAAATCTTTAAAAATTAAAGAACATCATTATTTTTAATAATTTCACTGCATTCCACCTCCCACCCCCCCCAAAAAAAAAAGGTTTCCTACAGTTTTTTCCTGCTCAGAGAACACTGCTCTGTAAATGTAATTTGCCTAACTAAAAATACATGGGGAAAGCACAACACCAACATTAATTATGAATACATCTCTCTGCTGCAAGCAAACTGGGAAGCCAGTTCAGCTCTTAAGTTGAATTTAATAAACCATATAAATTAAACAGAAATGTACCCTGGTCTAGCTGAGGTGTTGAAGGACAGCCTCGCTGTGGCCCTTAGTGCCCTGGTCTGGCCAATGTGGTGATGTCAGGTCATGGATTGGGCTGAATGATCTCAGAGGGCTTTTCCAGCCTCAATTATTCTTGATTAGTTTTTAATTTAGTAGTTTGCTTGAAATAGACATTTTTGTCTCTCTGGATCTGCTAGCCACCCCCCCTTCTAATCTACCCCACAATGCTGTTGGCTGCCTCGGCTACAAGAGCCCATTACCAGCCTACGGTCATCCTGCTGGCCACCAGGACCCCTAGGTCCCTTTTCACCCACGCTGCTCTCCAACAGGTCAGTCCCCAACCTCTACTGATACCTGGGGTTGTTCTTGCACAGATGCCAGCCTCTACACTGCCCTTGTTCTAGTTCAGTGTCTCCCTAACCAGCTCTCCAGCCTGTCCAGGTCTTGCTGAATGATCTAGGTGATCCTGCTGTTGCAGGGGGATTAGACTAGATGGTCTTTCGAGGTCCCTTCCAATCCCTAATGATTCTATGAATGCAGCACAGCCTGCTGGGGGTGTCAGCACCACCAGCCAGCATTGTGTCATCAGCAAGCTTGCTGACAGTGCACTCTAATCCCTCATCCAAGTCATCAATGACTAGACTGACTAGTAATATATTAAGTATTACTGTACATATACATTAAGTCGTGTGACGATCTCAATGGTCTCTTAAAGCAAGAGACCAGAATACAAGTATGATAGGTGTCTGAAGAAGAAAAACCCCACCCAAGAAACACAAGTCTGTACTCCCCACCCTCCTCCAAAATGGTGTCAGAACACCCAGCACTTGCCATTTCCAAGAAAACGGGTCAATTCCATTCCCAAGGAGATCCTAACTCACAACTGTACACAGTGGGTAATGTGTTAATAGCACCATTATCAGCTAATAACATGGTGCAATTAATGCGCCTCAGCATGAGTTGACTTTACCACAAGCCATTGTTTCCTTTTAAAGCAGCAGGAGATCTTGAGAAAAATCTCTCAATCTCTCACTACGGGGACTTAAGGAACATTAGTCACCACAGTGCAGAAACAAGGGCGGGGGGAGAAAAGGTGCTTTAAATATCTTCTCTTGCATGCTGTTCTATTCAAGCTTGTTTAATTAATTCGTTGGTTTAAGCAGCAGATCAGTTCCTGGGCTCAGTGACTCTTACGGGGGATTGACGGACACGTTTAGCTGAAGGCTCACCTCGGCAAATCTCAGAGCTCAAGCTGCATTTCACAAATAGAACACTAGCCAACACAACAGTTTCCTTCACATTTTAGTACTGAGGATTGTAAGAACTGATGAGCAGACAAAACCCTTGTGGTAGAATCTAGGTGATCCTGCTGTGGCAGGAGGACTGGACAGGATGGTCGTTGAAGGTCCCTGCCAATCCCTCATGTTCTGTGATTCTGCAACTGCAGCTCTGAATCCAGCATCATTACCCTGCATTTCTTTGTTCCACTTATCCCAGGGTTGGTATTCTGTGTTTCCTTGAATCTTAGTTAAGTTCATATTTAGGGTTATTCTTGAAAGTTAGGAATATTTTAAGTGAAAAACACATTTTGCTAAATAAATCTGAACAGCCAATATCATTAATTTCACAGATTCACAGAACATGAGGGATTGGAAAGGGACCACGAAAGATCATCTAGTCCAATCCCCCCACCATGGCAGGATCACCTAGACTAAGTCACACAGGAACAGGGCCAGGTGGATTTTAAACATCTCCAGAGAAGGAGACTCCACAGCCCCTCCTGGGCAGCCCCTTCCAGGGCTCTGTCACCCTCACTGGGAAGAAGTTCATATTGTTGTGGAACCTCCTCTGTTCCAGCTCACTCCCATTGCCCCTTGCCTTAGTGGGTGCTGCTGAGCAGAGCCTGGCTCCATCCATCCTCCTGATACCCACCTTTCAATATTTATCAACATTAACAGGGTCACCCCTCAGTCTCCTATTTTCCAAGCTCAACAGACTCAGCTCCCTCAGACTTTCCTCATCAGCAGGGAGATGCTCCACTCCCTTCCTCATCCCCGTGGCTCTGCACTGGACTCTCTCCAGCAGTATCTCCCTGGAACTGAAGGGCCCAGAACTGGACACGAGATTCCAGATGTGGACTCAGCAGGGCAGAGTAAAGGGGGAGGAGAACATCTTTGCATCGACTCACCATCTCCCTTCTAATGTACTTAGAACAACAGGTTTCTGCCCTCTCCCTTTCAGAGGATGCTGAATGAGGGTCTATACACAAGTTACACTCTTCTTCCAGCATTTCTTGTACTTTTCTTTAGAATTAATTGTGAACCCACTGGTTAATTGCAAAGTTATTAGAAAGAGCCAGTCAGACTAAATGCAAGACTTCCAGTAAACAGGTTAACAAAACTCCTTCAGCCTTCCACAGGATGCCACATCCCTGTGAAGCTGGGACCAATTTCTGCAGGCAATATGCATAACAACAAGAGTTTTTTCAGAATATAGGAACACTCTGAAAGATGCTGAAGCATATTGGCAGCGGCAGGTGACACTATAATAAAGATTAAAGCCCTATCTGGTTTTACAAAAGAAAAAGAAAAGAATTGTGGAATATTTCTCAGCGCTGTCGTTATTGCTGTTTTGAAATGCAAATAGATCAGGCTTCATTACAGCAGTCTTTAGAATTAGGATTTTATTCAGCTGGAAAGAATAAGATGTTTGAATTACTACAGCAAGTCTAATCATTTAGAGTTGTGATATGGCTGCGTTAGGTTAATATTTAATATGAGCTTCCCGAAAAATAGAAGCTCTAGACAGATTAAATTGCATTTGGCACCGGTGAAGAGTAACTTGCTAAAAAGAATAACTTTTGGAGGAGATCTACAAGTTAAAAATTGCTCTGCTTTCCATCAGATTGTAAAGCACATTCTTCATGTTAATCACGGCAGGAGAACATCTGAAACAGAGGGTATTTTCTAAGGAGGACACTGAGCAGTGCCCCTTATGGGGGAAGAGTTCTCCAGCAGGATAAGCTATGAAGTGATGGAAGTGGGGTCATTCTCTACACTCCTCCTAGATGCCTTCATCCATTGTGCGACGCACGCTGCTCATCACTTCCCCTCACCCTGTCATTTCAGTTGTGTGTTTTCAGCACTTGAAAACTGAACTTCAACACTGAACTCACAAAAATTAACTTCAACACTGTTTAGCATCTTAGAATCATGGATGGAATTGCAAAAACATTTCATTTCTTCACAGTGGAATAAACACAGAATAACAAACATTTAGGTTGGAAAACATCTAGAAGATCAGCAAGGCCAACCTTTAACCCTACTCTATCACCCTAAAACAGATCTCTAAGAACCTCATGTCTGTGACTCCTAAACACATCAAGGGATGGTGATTCAACCACCTCCCTGGGCAGCCCCTTCCAGTGCTTTACAACCCTCTCAGATAAAACATTTTTCCTAATGCTCAGCCTAAACCTCCCTTGATGCAACTTCAGGCTGTTCCTTCTAGTCCTATTTACTTGTAATACTCTAGTATTTTTAAATAAAACTGTACAATATTGATCAACATATCTTTTTACTTTCTGAAACATGTCTTTTGTTCCTGATTTTGATCAGAAAAAAATTCTATTTCATTTAGCAAAGAAAAAGCAGGGTAGAGACAAAGGTGGTGGGAGTGGAACATCTCCCTGATGAGGAGAGGCTGAGGGAGTTGGGTCCCTTGAGCTTGGAAAAATCCTAGGAGACAGAAGTGACCTCATTAATATTGATAAATGTGATGGGTGAGTGTCAGGAGGATGGAGCCAGGCTCTGCTCTGGCATGCAATGCTAGGACAAGAGGCAACAAGTATCAGCTGGAACGGAAGGACCTTCTTCCCAGGGAGGGTGGAATCTTTCTCTGGAGACCTTTAAAACCTGCCTGGACATGTTCCTGAGTGACTTGATCTAGGTGATCCTGCTTTGGCAGGGGGACTGGACTAGATGATCTTTCACGGTCCTTTCCAGTCCTTAATGTTCTGTGATTCACCATCATCAGGCCTCCTATTTAATTAAGTGGCCGTGTGTTTGTTCCAGTCAATTAATTTGTTTGCTTTACAAATGCATCTCACTCTTAAGACTTTGATACAGATCTATTCCACCCCACAGTGCTCTACCCTTTCCAAATCAGATTTCCCCTCAATATTTTAATACCATCCAAAAGCACCTACTCAGCATTCCACACCTCACACGAATAGAGCTGAACCCTTGTGCTCCATCCAGTTAATTCAAGTTTTTAGCTAACGTGATTGAGATCTAGCTACTTTAGCATAAGGTGACTGCACATAAAGAGAGAAACTTGTGTGGGGAATGAAAGGTTTGTTAAACTTGTGGAGATTTACAGAGCTCAGCAGAAACTATTGACTGAGTTTGCAGAAAGAGAAAGAAAAACCTTCCTGCAGAAGCATGTTTCTGAAGTGGAAACTTCCCAGGGAATAGACAGAAAACAGCCTTCAGGAATAAACAAGCAGGTTCCTAAACTTGTAACTGTGGTATTTAATAAATCTGTGAAGAAACCTGTTACTTCAGGCAGGTGGTTGTGTGCAGGAGGATTGCGAGCAATGGGAGTGGTGTGCCCCAGGGCTCATGCTGGAGACACTCCTGCTCAACAGCTTTATCAATGACTCGATGTGGGGATAGAGCACACCCCCAGTAAGTCTGCAGCTGACACCTAGGTGGGAGGGAGTGCAGACCTGCTGGAGGGTAGTAAGGCTGTTCAGAGGGATCACAACATCCTCAGCCCATGGATGCAGCTTAACTGTGTGGGCTGCAACAGAGCCAAGTGTCCCCTGCAGCGCTACAGGCTTGGGGCAGAGTGGGTGGAAAACAGTCTGGCAGAGAGGCACCCCGGGGTTCTCACTGAAAGGCAGCCAAATATGAGCTGGCAGGGTACCCAGCTGGCCAAGGAGGCAAACGGCATTATGGCATGTATTAGAACTGTGTCCAGCAGGAGTAGGGAGGTGAGGTGATTGTCCCCCTGCACTCTGCACTGGGGAGGCCACACCTTGAGTACTGGGTCCAGTTTTGGGCACCTCAGCACAAGGGTGACATCAAGGTGCTGGAGCGAGGGCAGAGGAGGGCAGCAAAGCTGGGGAAGGGCCTGGAGAATCAGTCTGATGAGAGATGGAGAGAGTTGGGGCTGTTTGGTTTGAGGAAGAGGAGGCTGAGGGGAGACCTCATCACACTCTACAACTATCTGAAAGGGCATTGTGGAGATGTTGGTGCTGGGCTCTTCTCACAAGGGACTAGTGACAGAATCAAAGGCAATGGCTTCAACACGGTACGTTTAGACTAGACATCAGGAAGACATTCTTGAGGGAGAGAGTGCTCAGGTACTGGAATGGGCTGCCCAGAGCGGTGGTTGAGTCCCCATCCCTGGGGATCTCACTTAGGGGTGACCTTGTAGAGTAGGGTTGATGACTGGATGCAATGATCCCAAGGGTCTTTTCCAACCTGAATGATTCCGTGGGATCACATGATTCACACAACCTACATTCTGTTTCTGAGTACCTTCTGACAACTGAGCCACCCAGCAGTCCTGTTTGATGTTCTATTTACCAAAAGTCCTAAGCTTTCCTGACTGAGAAATCAGTATGGTCTACAAGAATCCCGATCCTTGGAGCTACTTTACTAGGTAACACATTCAACACCACTCCTCAGTGACACTGGTTTATTCTTCTGTACTGGACAGACTGATAAACTTCAGGAAGGACTACTTTCCTTACGAAGTGGTGCTGCCCCTGTCCTCTCCTGCAGCTTAATAAAACCTTATAGTGACTCATTTATCACAGAGCTGCTACTATCCAATCTTTCACTCAATAGCAATCAGTTCTCAATGTTTTTATTCTTCTTTTGCATGATAGACTCACCATTCTCCTGAACACCTGGTACACAGTTTGAGTTTTGTCTGTTTTAAATATAAGAGTAGACCTCTGGCTAATGTTCCAAATCCCTATTGTTACGTCTCAGCTGAACAGCTCCAGCTGCTTCCAATATTTCTTGGTTTTGAAAGCACAAAGAACTCATGTCTTCCTTCTTTCTCCTGAGTGTTCTAGGCTTTAAAAATTATATAGGGTAACAGTAAGAGCCGTAACCACATTAAACAAACAAGAAACACAACATTCTCAGCATTAAAATACTTACTAACTTTATATGGTTTAGGAAAATATCTTGTTCTTATGGAATGATAAGAACATGGAAAGGGTGGTGAGACAATGGACTGCCCAGGGTACTGGAGGAGTCCCCATCCCTGGAGTTGTTGAAGACCAGCCTTTCTGTGGCCCTTAGTGGCCTGGTCTGGCTGCTGGGAAGATGTTAGGTCCTGGGCAGGATGAGCTCAGAGGGCTTCTCCAGCCTCAATAATTCAAGATCATGACTTGCCACATGTCAAAATAAAACGCAGCGCTACCTGTGTCTCTGTAGTTGTTAAAAGACTATAATGGACTAATGTGAACTACAGGTAGGTCTACATGACTATAAACCAGCATGCTGACAGAGGTAGATTATATCTTTATACACATTAAGGTATAAAAATATATTTTTCAATATATTACTACATAGGAGAGGACAGTATTTACCCAATTAAGTTCTACTAAAACACTAATTTACCAAGTATTAGTGTTATAACTCAGGCTGTTCGACCCTTTTATCTAAGAGCCCATTTACTTGACCTACAGCTCCTTCATTTCTGCTCATATTTCTACCACCGCACTGTCTGTATCTTTATATTTCAAGATGTTTTATAGTAGCCTTTGAAGATACTCTTGGCAGCTCTATCTCCCCATGTGACAAGCACAACACACACTGACGGTCTGATTGTTTCAGCACAAATATGAATCCAAGACAACTCAGAAGCTAGTAGGTTACTTGAGAAAAGGTCTGGTGTTTTATATTTCAGAATCACAGAACATTAGGGGTTAGAAGGGACCTCGAAAGATCATCCAGTCCAATCCCCCTGCTACAGCAGGATCACCTAGGTCCAGTCACACAGGAACAGGTCCAGGCAGGTTTGCAACATCTTCAGAGAAAAACTCTTCCAGGGCTCTGTCACCCTCACTGGGAAGAAGTTCCTTCTCAGATTGATGTGGAACCACCTTTGCCAGTTCACACCCACTGCCCCTTGTACTACCATTGGGTGCCCTTAGGCAGAGACCAGCTCCATCCTCCTGACACCCACCCTTTCCATATTTATCAACATTAATGGGGCCACCCCTCAGTCTCCTTTTTTCCAGCCTCATCTCCCTCAGCCTTTCCTCATCAAGGAGATGCTCCACTCCCTCAAATGTCTGAGCATTAAAAAAAAAAATAAAAAAATATCATTTTTAGCCACGCTCTCATTTTGTCTATTAAACACTGAGGTGCTGAAAAAGCCTACCCTTAATTTGCCACTATTTTAGCGATGCAGAAGGTAAGCTAATTAAATTAAAATCATTTCTTGGTTATGCTTTTATTTTTCTCATGGACTGGCATCACAAATAGCACTTTTGTTTCTAACAGTTTTTTGATGTGATTTTTTCCTTAGGTTAATTCCACCTTGTTTTTTTATTAATCCTTTGTACAGAACATGCTAATAGAATTTACTGAACACAGCTCTTTTTATAAGTTTCTGCCTTTTTCTCCCCCTTTAAGTGGTAAATCAATAGTAACCGATTCCTCAGGCCAAATATGTTGACGGCAGCTTAATCAACTTGCGCCCATGCAACTTTCAATGTCATCTCTAGCCACAAGGCAGTAAATTCTTTCAGAGCATTTTTCTTTGAACTGTGCTGCTGTGTTTTCTATTTGTTTATTTTGGAACATATTTCTGGCCCTTTCCCTCAAGTACTGCTTTTAGTCAGCAGTTTTGGAGGTTGCCTCTCCTCCCAGCTCTCCCTTGTCTTCGTGTATTTCCTTTATACCTTCCCTCCAAAGGATTTACAAAAGTTCTCTTTGGCAAAATTAGTACACTTGATCCAAGCAGACATTTTAGTCTTGCAGCAGCTGTGCTATGATTCCTGTAACTCCTATATACAAGACATTCCTCCAGCACAGAACATTGGAAGGGATCTCACAACATCATCCAGTGCAATCCCCCCGCCACTGCCTAACTCCTCAGAGCTACTAAATGAAGCAAATTTTGAGAACCCTTCAACTGGAAATATTTTCCTCAGAGGAGTAATAAAAAAGGGAAAGAAATAAACAGAAATAATCAGTGTTCAAGAGATAAACCTCTAGTACATCTTTCCACTTGTTAGGTCTCATTGCAATGTGATGTGGATCAATGTCATCTAAAAACACCTTCTGAACGTCTTAAATTCCCAGTTTAACTGTAACAGGTTGATGAGCACAATTACGGGGGTAGCTCCTAAACATAAATACTGCATAGAATCACAGACCATTAGGGACTGGAAGGGACCTCAAAAGATCATCCAGTCCAATCCCCTCACCACAGTGAGACCATCTAAATCCAGCCACACAGGAACACAAGCAGATCTCAAATGTCTCCAGAGAAGGAGGCTCCACAACACCCCGGGCAGCCCGTCCTAGGGCTCTGTCACCCTCACTGGGTGTGGTGAAGTTCCTTCTCATATTCATGCAGAGCCTCCTGTGTCCCAGCTAACACTTGTTGCCTCTTGTCCTATCATTAGATGCCACTGAGCAGAGCCTGGCTCCATCCTCCTGACACCCACCCTTCACACATTTATCAACATGAATGAGGTCACCCCTCAGTCTCCTTTTCTTTTTAACCAGCTCTTTAGACAACTGCCTATCAGAAGGTAAAAGCAGCACAGGAGAGCAGTAAGCTGATAACCCTTTCCCTGCATGAATCCCTGCCAGAGCACAACCAAGCTCACAGGCCCTCTCTCAGCTACAGTCCTTAAAAATCACTGCTAAAGCAGGTTTCCTCTCTCTGGCAGCTCACCAGGAGGGTCTCTCTTCAAGAAGAACTTGAAGAAATGTCTCACCAGCTCCACAACCCAGCCAAAGGGCCACAGCCATCAGCAGAAAACACAGGCAGGTTTTACTGCCTGTGTCTGTGGAACAAAAGATGAAGCAGCACCGGCAGCAACAGGAGAAGCAAATGAAGCAACAAAGTCCCTCCCTGGGGGTGTCACAGAAGGGGCACCGACCCCAAAATTCAACAACAGAGAGAGCAACCCCAGGCCACATCCACCAGCGACCACCAAGCAAAACATCCGACAGAAACATAACCCAGTTACTCACCCTGGTCCAGTTCGCCTCCTGCTGCTGTCACTGGGAGACGCCGGCTGCCACAGCTGGTGGGGCCTTCCAACACCAGGAGGGGCCTGCGGAGCAGATCTGCTGACAGGCGGACCACCGGCCCCTTCTGCGAGCGGGCCCTGCCTTTATAGTGAGGGGGGCAGCGGGGTGGCTCCCTCGGGGCCCGGGGCAGCCCCTCAGGGCTCAGCCAGAGCCACTCCGGGCCCAGGGACAGGCCTCAGGGCCCTGCGGCAGCCCCTCAGGGCTGTTCAGGGCCCTCAGGGGCCAGGGGCAGCCTCTCAGGGCCCAGAGGCAGCCAATCAAGGCCGAAGGGCAGCCTCTCAGGGCCCAGAGGCAGCCAATCAAGGCCCAGGGGCAGCCTCTCAGGGCCCAGAGGCAGCCAATCAAGGCCGAGGGGCAGCCTCTCAGGGCCCAGAGGCAGCCAATCAAGGCCCAAGGGCAGCCTCTCAGGGCCCAGGTGCAAGCACTCAGGGCCGTTCAGGCCCCTCAAGACCTTCTCAGGAGCTCCACCTTCTCCCCTGTAGAGCCTGAGGGACCAAGTCAGGGGTGTGAAAAAAGGGAAGTTCCACCTCAACCTATGGACAAACTTGTTTGAGGGGGACTGAGCACTTGAGGAAGCTTCCCAGAGACATTATGGAGTCTCCTTTTGGAACATATTCAAGAGCTGCCCGCAGGTGATCCTTTGCGACCTGCTCCAGGCCAACCTGCTTCAGCATGGGGGTTGGACTAGATAGTCTCCTGAGGTCCATTACAACCTCTACCTTTCCATGTCACAGCAATTTTAATTCATTGGAGTGCCTCTGGTCTGCTTTCCCCTTCCTCGTACCGTTAGTATCTATTTCACAGAGTCACAGAGCATTAGGGACTGGAAGGGACCTGGAAAGATCATGCAGACCAGTCCCTCTGCCAGAGCAGGATCCCCTAGATCAGTCACACAGGAGCATGGCCAGGTGGGTTTGAAATGTCTCCAGAGAAGGAGATTCCTAACACAAACCACAACTGCTGGGTGAGCCCTAATGCTATCAGTAAAACCGTTTGAATTTCATATTTAGGAAAAAAATTGTTTCCAGGTAAAAACCAGGTTCTGTGGGTTTTTTTGTTTCCTCCAACAAGCAGATAATTTAACATCTCATTAACATGTCCATTGATATTAAATACTCAACGTGTAAAGTGATTTCAGTTGCTTGATAGCAACATTTCCACATCTTTTGATCATTTTGTCCCCTTTGGTCATTATCACAGGTTTGTAAGTCCCCAATTATTTTTTAATTCAGTGACTCAGATGCAGATCCTGTATTTCAATATTTTTTAGAAGATGAAAAAGCGAGATGCAAGAACACAGAACAAATTAGCCCATCTTTGCACAGCTTCATGAGGAAATACAAAGGAAGAACACCACTTTGAATTGTCTGGTTTCAATAATCATGTCTTTATCACAAACCAGATATGTTACTTTGATCTGTTGTGGTTTTGGCTTGACTTATTCACATCAATAAATCTTATGAGGCAAGATTGAGAGAGTTAGGGCTGTGTAGTGTGAGGAAGAGGAGGCTAAGGGACATGTCAGCCTCCTGGACATGTTCCTGTGCAACTGCATCTAGGTGAACCTGCTGTGGCTGGGAGGATTGGACTAGATAATCTTTTGAGGGTCCTTCCAATCTCTAATGTTCTGTGGTTCTGTGATCGCATCACTCTCTACAGCTACCCGAAAGGACCCTGCAGAGATGTTGGTGCTGGGCTCTTCTCACAGGTCAGTAGTGACAGAAGCAGAGGGAAGGGCTTCAAGCTTCAACAAGGAAGGTTTAGATTGGACATGAGGAAGAAATTCTTCCTGGAGAGAGTGGTCAGGCCCTGGACTGGGCTGCCCAGGGTGGTGGCTGAGTCCCCATCACCATCACTGGATGTGTTGAAAAGTCACTTAAATGTGGTGTTGGGGGATCTGGTTTTGGGGTGACCTTGAGTAGGGTGATGGTTGGACTCGATGATCCCAAGAGTCTTTTCCATCCTGAATGACTGTGATCAAGGAAAAAGAGGTTTCTCCTAAATGTTAATATAATACAGAAATACAATAACTAAATTCCATGTATACAAAATTCAGATTTAATACTGGTAGTTCATAGATTTAAAAACCCCTGCATTTATTATTTAACTAAGTTTATGATTTAGCTATTTAACGCTATCACTTACAGCTGCAGAAAGAATTTCCCTCTCTCTCTGCGTGAGCATTTTCCCCAAATGCTGCCGGTTGCCTGAAGCGGTTCCAATCTTCAGTGCAAGGTTTTGACATTCTTCGGATGTGCTTATTAGCCATTCAGGTGAGAGACTGCATTGCAACACATTCTGTCAATATCAGAAGTGGTTTATGAACACTGTAAGGCATCTTCTTTTTGCAGAGTAAAAATTACCAGACTTGATAAGGCCAATAAGGACTTAAGCTGTATCTGAAAGAAGGAATCAATAAAGAATTAAATCTTTCACACGTCAATAAATCCACATTTCTATGTAGAGTATCTGTTAATAAAGGAGAGATTCAGCTCACGTATCAGTTATTAAGTTGAAGTCATGAATTTTCCCTTCTGCCAAGGTAGTTTACTTCCAGATCTAAAAGGACCCCGCACAGGACATGATCACTGAGCCCAGTAAAACTGAGGATGATGGGAACAAGACCACCCTTATCAGCAGTGACTTCCTGGTTGGTTATAACACATACATGACAAAGATCAGCATGGGGGTGATGAGTAGATGGAGAGGGATTCTCTTCCCCCTCTACTCTGCCCTGGTGAGACCACATCTGGAATATTGTGCCCAGTTATCTCCCCTCAGTTCCAGAAGGACAAAGAGCTGCTGGAGAGAGTTCAGCGCAGAGCCACAGAGATGATGGAGTGGAACATCTCCCTGCTGAGGAAAGGCTGAGGGACCTGAGTGTCTTGAGCTGGGAAAAAGAAGCCTGAGAGGTGACCCCATTAATTTCTATAAATTTGTGAAGGGTGGGTGTGAGAAGGATGGAGCCAGGCTCTGCTCAGTGGCATCTAGTGATAGGACAAGGGGCAATGGGTGTGAGCTGGAACAGAGGAGGTTCCTCATCAATATCAGAAGGAGTCAGTGAGGATGATGGAGCACTGGAAGGGTTAATTTCATTGGGTTAATTTACCGTGTCTCTTAGTAATGAGTCTGAACCTCACAATTCAGTCATGTGCCTGTTCTGCTTCTGGGCACTGGTGCTACGTCTTCAGATTTCACCAAAGAGTAGATGTCGTGTCAGTAAGCAAATTCATTTATTCAGCAGTATTCTGAATAAAGATCAGAAAATGGATATTGTAACTTATGAAGTATTTTAATATGAGTCTTTAAAGAGGTAACAAAGATGTTTTATATGTTCATTATAATCTTTATCTGTGTGTCTTTTCTCTCCCTGTACTGCACAGATCGCTCCAGTCCCTTTCTCATTCTCCTCAGAAAGAAAACAGTATTCAGCAGTTCTGTCAGTTGCGTAAGAACAGTCTTCACCTCTTCTATTTCATCTCAGTTGTCAGCTCAGACAAAGCCTCTAAACTTTTCAAAATATCTAAAAATCTGAACAAAGCCCCGACGCTGACATTCAATGGAGAGGTAGAGCATTTCATGTAAATCTACCGTGGAATTAATATTACTCAGAAACTACTAATTTAGCTGAAGTGATAACGCTTCTGCAGCTTTCGTGTTCTCTCCAAAACAAAGACTTGAAGGTAGATGGTACTTCATCCCAATACATTTCTGTCCTACATGTCCCTGAATCAGACTGTTTTCTTTTAAAGAATGAATGTATCTGTGAAAAACCCCATTTTCAGAACAAGTTTTACGTTGAGGGCTTTGTCTTGCCATACCTCATGAATGTTTATAAACATGTGAGAGGTGAGGGTCAAGAGGATGGAGCCAGGCACTCCTCAGTGTCATCTAGTGATAGGACAAGGGGCAACGGGTGTGAGCTGGAACACAGGAGGTTCCACAGCAATATACTTTTGGAGGACTATCTGTCCTCTTCAAGTATCTACTTGGAAGAATCCCTTGGGCTATGACTCTAGAAGGCAGAGTGGCCCAGGAGACCTGGTTAATATTTATGCAGCACTTGCACCAAGCTCAGGATGAGTTAATTCCTTTGAATAAAAATATCAAGAGGCAGGAGACCTGCATGCCACTGATGCTTTCTTTATAACCCTGAGGACTCTGCTTTTATTCTTTGTCCAGACTTTCAGGGTGTGTATCCTGTAGATCGTTAGTCATGGATAATTCACTCTTCAATTCAGGGATTGTCAAATTTGCTTAAAGTGGGCTACATCCAGATGAAGCCTCATCAGTTCAAAGTCTGCGTGTGAGATGTACTGCAAGGCCGTAGCCTGTTGTTACTAGAACCGTAGCGCAGCCACCCTGTACTGAAGCATCTTTGCATTCACACAGTTGAATCTGCTGTAGTAAAGAGCTCCATCTCTACTTTAAATAAGGACTAAAGAAATGTTCCTTCTGTTTCAGAAACAAGATCCCAAGACGCCTAATTGGTATCTAGATAGTCTGTACTTAAGTGTTGACAGCAGAAGTCAGCTCTTGACACTGAGAACTGTGAAAGGTCTCTAACAACACAAACCAGTCCCCTAATTGCTACAAATCAACACAACTTCGCTGAAGTAAGTGCTGTGTTTGGCAGTAAATTAGGACATTGTCATCGTTTGCATCTTACGTGATGTTTGACTTGAAGCTGCAGGGCAAGTTTTTGTGTTCCTGCAAGAAACAGGAGGGGTTTGGAGCTTCTGGTTTCAGGCTTCAAGCTCCTTCTTCTTCACTTCATGTCTGTGCCTCCACGAGACATTGCTGAGGGCTGGACACAACAGCCATCCTGCTCGGGAAACATGGTCGATGGAGAGAGTGCGACCTCAAGGGTCAACGGAAGAATCACAGCATCACAGAACATCAGAGATGGGAAGGGACCTTGAAAGACACTGGAAGGACACTGTGGAGATGTTGGTGCTGGGCTCTTCTCACAGGTCATTAGCGACAGAAGCCGAGCGAAGGGCTTCAAGCTCCAACAGGGGAGGGTTAGGTTAAACATTCTTCCCGGAGAGAGTGGTCAGGCACTGGAATGGGCTGCCCAAGGTGGTGGTTGAATCACCTTCCCTAAATGAGTTTAAAGGTCACTTAGATGTACTGTTGGGGGATCTGGATAAGGGGTGAACTTGTAGAGTAGATGGTTGGACTCGATGATCCCGGGGGTCTTTTCCAACCTGAATGATTCTGTGACTCCTCATTTCCACAAGGAGCAAGAACTTTTGGAATTCCTTTCCCTTTGAGGGGCTGGAGGTTGCCGTTTGGCTCAGCTATGTAAGAACATGGGATAAACGTCCATATGTGTTTGTGTGGGGTTTTTATGTGGGGTGAATCAAACATGAACTTCTACCAGCTCCTTTGCTACCTCGCAGGCTCAAGCTCTGCAGCAGGAAGACCTTCAGTATTTCCAGGTGAGTAATGATCGCGTGACGCTCGCAAGAGGGAATTTACTTAGCGCTTACAGAGACTGCACAGTTTGTCATTGCCTCCTGGTTCGTGCTGGTTCCACGTGCCGAGAACAGTGCTTCCAAGTCTGTCAGACTTACAGGAAAAGCTAGGTTCTGACCCACCAGTTGTTGAGCAGAGAAGTAGTGATTTCATGAAGTGATTTGAAGAGCAATTACTGAAGGAAAGCTCCCTGGGTCATGCCTGGTCTGTAAAATCTAAAGGAAATAAACCACGAGAATTCCCTCGAATCCTCTGTGTGTTTCTAGCCAGTCCTGCAAAGTCAGCGGCCACGCTACCGGCTTTGTTTCCTGCGCCATGCATTCTGCTCTGTATTAGCTTTGTGCTCCTGTTCAGCAGCGTGATGCTGCACAGAGGTAACGTGTCCTCCCCGAGAACTGGATGGTAGATGAGCAATCCAAAAGAACCTGCAGTCAAACACAACTAACCGGCCAAGGATCTGCCACTTTACACCAGACCAGGCAGAGAAACTTGTTCAAGAGAGAACTGTGTCCCTGTACTCTGGTTTCTAGCTGATGATTCCCAGTATGAACCATGCTCCCTTTGAAACTGATTTCTAAGGCTGTAGCCTTGTGTTTTGTGTATTAAGTTCTATCCCACTGGAGTATTAACAACTTCTCACTGGTAATTCTATCCCTGTGATACCTCTTTGAGTTCTGGATCGTAATTAGCACTTTCTGCTTCAAAACTCTGTGTTTCTAAAAATGTGGTTTCTTGTTTAGCTCAATTATTAATCCAGTATTTTGCTTAAACACTTGGAATTCAAAGTGTGCCAGCAGATTACATTTCCATCCCGCCCTCACGGCGCACAAACCAGATCTTAGAGTCCATTAAGAAGATAAAATAATAATTATGGATGGGATAAGGTTTTGGTATCAGCCGGCTGCTGTTATCCCAGAAATGTCTGACAAAGACTCTGACATTTTTTATTTCAGATTATTATAGGATACAGGATAATTGGGATGGTCTTATCAGTCTCTAAAACCAGACATATTATCATAGTTGTTTTTCTCTCTCTACAACAATCAATGTAGGGGTGAGAAGAGAGTCTTCACTCACTCAACACGAGAGAAAACATCATTTCTTACGTTTCTGTGAAAAGTGGGTTAAGCTACTACTGGAGGTGTCTGACTGCAGGTTAATTGTTGAGAAACAGAAATGAATAGATAGATAGACAGATAGACAGATGGACAGATAGATGGATGGATAGATGGATGGACGGATAGATAGATGGATGGATAGATAGAGAGATGGACAGATAGATAGATAGATGGATGGATGGATGGACAGATAGATGGGTAGATAGAGAGATGGACAGATAGATAGATAGATGGATAGATAGACAGATAGATGGATGGATAGAGAGATGGACAGATAGATAGATAGATGGATAGATAGACAGATAGATGGATAGATAGACAGATAGATGGATAGATAGACAGATAGATGGATAGATAGACAGATAGATGGATAGATAGACAGATAGATGGATAGATAGACAGATAGATGGATAGATAGACAGATAGATGGATAGATAGACAGATAGATGGATAGATAGACAGATAGATGGATAGATAGACAGATAGATGGATAGATAGACAGATAGATGGATAGATAGACAGATAGATGGATAGATAGACAGATAGATGGATAGATGGATGGATGGATGGATAGATGGACAGATGGATAGATAGATAGACAGATAGATGGATGGATAGATGGATGGATAGATGGTTGGATAGAGAGATACATAGATAGATAGATACATAGATAGATACATAGATAGATAGATACATAGATATATAGATACATAGATAGATAGCTTGAAATCAGATACCTAGTTTGCAAGCAACCAAACTGATGTGAAACTTTTCCAGGTCAAACAGGACTTATTAGACAAGAATTTCAGTTGCCACTGAAGATACATTCTCTACTTGTTGGAATGAGCTGAAATATTTATATTAGAGATCATTACAAGCATTAATAGTTTTGTGGTTTGGATGTTCTAAAAGCTGTTCAAGATGGATAGGAGCAAAATTAGAGGATGCTGGAAGTCTTGTCATGAGGACAAGGTTTGGGCATTGCTTCTCTGCTATCTTACACCTGGAGCTTGGAGAGAAGAAGGTTACAAAGGGACTTCACAGTATCACAGTAATGATAAGGTTGAAAAAGACCTTAAAGATCATCCAGTCCAACCTAAATCCAAATAAACCAAGTAAACCTAACATCTAACATCTAAGATCATGTCACTCATCACCTCATCCAGCCTAACCTTGAACACCTCCAGGGACGGCGACTCGACTACCTCTGTTAATCTCTGTCTATAAATCCATGAGGGCTGGGTGTCAAGAAGAAAGAGACAATTTCTTTTCACTTGTGCCCTGTGATAGGACAAGGGACACTGGGTGTCAGTTGGAGCTCAGGAAGATCCACCTCAACATGAGAAAAAGTTCTTTACTGTAAGGGTGACAGAGCACTGGAACAGGCTGCCCAGGGAGGTTGTGGAGTCCCTTTCTCTGGAGACTTTCAAGAGCTGTCTGAACGTGTTCCTATGTGACCTGGTTCTATGGTCCTGCTCGAGCAGGGGGGTTGGACTCAATGACCCCTCACGGTCCCTTCCAAGCCCTAATGATGTGTGGATCTGTGTAACACAACAGAGCTGCATTACCTTGAATACTGATTCCAGCGATGCCCGTCATGACTTCACTCGGAGATGAAGTCGCGTAGCTCGCAATGCAATAAGCAATTTACAGCATTTCTGGATGACTGGCCATGACTTTTTGTTTCAGAAAAGCAATGAACTGGAATAGAAAACACATGAATATTCATTTCTCAAATACCATGGCCCGTGGCTTTGTACGACGCCATTAATAACAATTACCGCTCACGCGGCACCACAACCGACACCGGCAGAGCGTTCGGGGAGGCAGACCTGCAGGTGAACGCTCTGACCTGGTCATCATGATCCTTAGCCTTTCCTCTGAATCCCATCTTTGTCTCGGATACGTCGAGGAACGGAGGAAACAGGTTTTCAGTTGAGTGTTTGATCACAATCATGCAGCAATTCTTTGAGGAACTGCCTCTTGAAGTGCTGTCACGACTCTTGTGTAAACTAGGGGAAAGGAGAGAGCGCAGAGTATGGAACAGAGTGTTTGTACGAGCCCCATCGCAAGCCGGAGCGCAGCGTTAGGCTGGTTCCAAAGGAACTGCAGAACTGCCAACACTGCGTTGCTATTTTACTATTTGATTTTCAGAAAATACTTAATCCACAAGAAAATATCAGAGAAGAAGAACATCTCATCCTCTAGAAGTCAACGTTTCCACTCATGTTGCAGAGCATTAGGGATTGGAAAGGACCTCAGAAGATGATCCAGCCCAATCCCCTCACCACAGCAGGATCCCTGAGATCCACTCACACAGGAACACATCCAGGTGAGTTTTAAACATCTCCAGAGAAGGAGACTCCACAACCCCCCTGGGCAGCCCCTTCCACCTTCTCTTTAAAGTGATTGACGCCTGTCAACATAATTGTCACTCACCACTGCAAGCTCTAATTAACTAATCCAGGTAAGAAAGTACTGAAACCAACTCAAGAGTATATTTCAGCAAGACAAGGTTCTCAGAGCAAGACAGAGGACAATAAAACACTTACTCACTCTTTTATCTGCATCCTCTTCTTGGGTTGGTTTTGTCTCCCCCACTTTGATTCTGACAGTGTCTCACATTGAGCCCCGGGCACTGCTCTCCAACAAGTCAGTCCCCAGCCTGTACTGGTACCTGGGGCTGTCCTTGCCCAGGTGCCAGCCTCTACACTGCCCTCGTTATCGTTCACTGAATGTCTCCCTGCTAGATTATAATGTGATTTTACACAAATTCCTGGTATCTTTATAATTAGTGCAATTAATACCCATGGGAAGAGTTTCCCTCTTCTTTGTGAGAGGGAAATTTCTCCTCCAATACTCAGCAGCATAAAATGTCCAGTCAGCTTGTTTTTAAAATGCTCTCTGGCCATGTTAACCAATAGCTTAGTCTTTCTACTGCCTGCCATCAGCCATTGATTTTGGAATGATTACATCATCATTCAAGAATCACTAAAACATCATTTATATGGGTGAGACTGTGTCCCCAGTTCAAGAGAGAGAGAGAGGTAACTGAGAGGGTTCACCGCAGAGCTACGAGGATGACTGGGGGTCTGCAACAGCTGCCTTATGAAGAGAGGCTGAGAAAAGTGGGATGACTTGGTCTGGAGAAAAGAGAGCCCCGAGGGGACGGAATCCCTGTCTATGAACCCACGAGGGCTGGGAGCCAAGCAGAAAGGAACCCTCACCTTTCAGTGGCGTCAGGCAGGACAAGGGGTGGTGGATGCCGGCTGCAACACAGGGAGTTTCACCTCAGTCTGAGGAAAAACTTCTTTGCAGTTATTATCACTGGCAGGGTTTGCCCAGGGAGGCTGTGGTGTCCCCTTCTCTGGAGATGTTTCAGTTGTGGCTGGATGCAGTTTTGTGGAGCTGATGTAGGGGACTGGACTAGACGATCTTTTGAGGTCCCTTCCAACCCCTAATGTTCTGTGATTCTGGCTTTTCAGGTGGTTATTCTGTTCAGCAATTTGCATCCTGCTTGAGCAGTAGGGTTGGACCTGATGGCCTCTGAAGGCTCCTTCCAGCCCTAATAAACTATGTAAACCATGTGTGTACCTCCAAACTGTTGAGCATCTATAAGGTTCCACGTAAATAGGAGAAGGAACTTCTTCACAGTGAGGGTGGTAGAGCCCTGGAAGGGGCTGCCTGGGGAGGCTGTGGAGATCACTGGAGATGTTTAAGACCCACCTGGATGTGTTCCTGTGTGACTTGGTGTAGGTGATCCTGCTGTGGCAGGGGGATTGGACTGGATGATCTTCTGAGGTCCCTTCCAACCCCTAATGTTCTGTGATTCCATGATCTAGACTCTTGTAAATTTAAAAGCAAACAACAGAGCCCAGATACTCCTGTTCTAGGCAGGATGACACTGCAGCTCCTGTTTAACCCCTGCAGGATTCTTATAGAAGACTGACAAGTCTTTTTTTACCATCCTAAACACGTTACATCTTCCCCCAAATTTTACAGCTCTCAGCTTCTCCTCTTTATAATTCACCCTTCTGGCAGCGCGTAGCTTTTGAACGCCTTTGCGACCGCGCGTTCGCAGTAATGGCTCTTCACACACATTTTAAGTACTGTGGGGTTTCAGCACTTCTTGCTGTGTGACAATCTCTGCAAGAAAAGGGGAAAAATTAGAGCTTCAGAAACTTCCCTTGTTACCTTGGAGTTCTCTCCCTGCTGGCTGTGAGTATTATGTGCGGTGATGAGCCATCGTGAAGTCATCCTCTTAAATTACACTCTGGAAAATGGGGAAATCTCTTTGCCAAGCAGCTTCAGACTTGTTATGATGTGAAAGGAACTGCCCGGTAGCTTCTTTGGAAGAGACTGAAACCCTTCAGTCTAGTTGGTTGTGGGTTTAATTGAAGATCTCTGACAATCACCAGCATCCGTTCCACTACGCTGTGGGTTCAGCAGGAGAAGGGGGTGACTGTCCTGCTGGACTCTGCACTGGGGAGGCTGCACCACTGAGGACTGGGGCCAGTTTTGGGCAGCTCAGCACAAGGGAGACATCGAGGGACTGGAGCAAGTGCAGAGAAGAGCCTGAAGGATCAGTCTGATGAGAAGAGATTGAGTTGGGGCTGTTGAGTTTGAGGAAGAGGAAGCTGAGGGGAGACCTCATCACTCTCTACAGCTCTCTGAAAGGACACTGCAGAGATGTTGGTGCTGGGCTCTTCTCAGAGGGAATTAGTGACAGAAGCAGAGGGAAGGGCTTCAAGCTCCAACAGGGGAGGGTTGGACTGGCCGTCAGGAAGAAATTCTTCCCAGAGGAGTGGTCAAGCCCTGAACTGGTCTGCCCAGGGTGGTGGTTGAGTCCCCATCCCTGGATGAGTTTAAAAGTCACTTGGATGTAGTGTTGGGGGATCTGGTTTAGGGGTGACCTTGTGGAGTAGGGTTGATGGTTGGACTTGCTGATCCCAAAGGTCTTTTCCAACCGGAATGATTCTATGATTGTTTATTTACACGAATAAATATGGAGCCTGTTAGACTGTGCATTTACCCTGACACTCGGCTCTGACGGGTACTGCTCAAATTCTGCTACTATGAGAAAAGAACCCTGCAGCTGGAAATCACCTCTGAGAAGCTGCAGACAAGAGAGACGCGTCAGGAAGACCTTCACTGTCACCGGGAGAGACACTCATTTGCTTTGTCTGCATCAGAAGTATCACTGAGGTAAATAAGGATCTATACAGGGTTTATAATTTTTCCTAAAAATGTAGACAATCCATCAAGAAACAGATAAAACATCATAAATTCCTATCACTGCATTGATTTTGCTTGGAAAAAAAAAGCAAGTCACTGATGAGAAAGTGGCTGAGAGATCTGGGGCTGGAGAAGAGGAGATTGAGGGGAGACCTAATTGCTCCCTACAACTTCTTGAAAGGAGGTTGTAGAGGGGCAGGAGTTGGTCTGCTCTCTCTAGTCGCAAGTGGTAAGGTGAGAGGAAACAGCTTTAAGCTGTGGCAGGGGAGGTTCAGGTGCGATGTCAGGAGGAATTTCCTTCCTGAAAGGGTTGTCAGGCACTGGGACATCCTGCCCAAGAAGGGGGTTGAGCCCCCATCCCTTGAGGTCTTTAAGAGAAGTGTAGGTGTTGTTCTGGGACGACAGGTTTTAGTGGTGCTGACAGGGCTGGGAAAAGGATGGATCTGATGATCTTAAAGGTCACAGCATCACAGAACATTAGGGATTGGAAGGGACCTGTAAAGATCATCTCACAGAACATCGGGGTTTGGAAGGGACCTTGAAAGATCATCCAGTCGCATCCCCCTGCCACAGCAGGATCACCTAGATCCAGTCGCACAGGAACATGTGCAGGTGGGTTTAAAACATCTCCATGGCCATCCTGCTGTCCCCCAGGACCCCCAGGTCCCTTTCTGCTACGCTGCTCTCCAACAAGTCACTCCCCGGCCTATACTGGTCCCTGGGGTTGTTCTTGCCCAGATGCCAGACTCTACACTTACCCTTGTTGTACTTCATTAACTCCCTCTATGCCCAGCTCTCCAGCCTGTCCAGGTCCCTCTGAATGGCAGCACAGCCTACACCACCCAGCTCCGTGTCATCATCCAGTCCAATCCCCCTGCCACAGCAGGATCCCCTAGATCAAGTCCCACAGGAACACATCCAGGTGGGTTTTTTAAAGCCAGCCAATGATTCTCTAAAGCAAAGCATCTTAGTCAGCGACACGCCGCCGTACGCCGGCAACTGGAGAGACAACCGCAGCGGATCCTCACCATATGGAGAACGGACAGCTGCACAGGCAAGGCAAATTGCTGCTTAATTGCTGGCAATGAGTTGTGAATCCCCATCAAGGCATCTTGAAAGCACAATAATGCGCTTTTAAGTTCAAGGACAAGTAGTAACAAATTATGTCAATCCAAATACTGATCTGCTCCAGCCTGTCGGCATCTTCTGCTTTCCTTTGGTTTCTAAATACAGAGACAAACACCTGTTCCAGGAGCAGGTGGTATTTGTTTATTATCGCTCTTCCTGCTGAGCTTTAATCAGGCAGCAGCTGCGGAACGCGGGGCAGGCAACAGTTTGCAAAGCTCGGATTGCCTACCTCAGCAGCAGCCACCCCGCAGAAGAACGCGCTCGTACCTCCCTTCCATCATGTGCGGCCGCTCGTGTCACTTCCTCCCCGCGCTCGGTGCCGCTGGCTGAGGAGTGAGCTCATTCCTCGCGGTGGCGAGCGGAGTTGTGAGCGCTGCGCCCTCCGGGTGACGCTCGGTTTTGCTCTCCTATTGCAGAGTCTCCAGGTCTTGGAAGAGGCTCCCAAAGCCCTGCCAAGTTGAGAATTATTGTTTGGGGAGAACCCGGAGGCTCAGGGGGAAAAGTAAGTCAAGGAACGAATTAACGGTGTAAATCCCTCCGTTCCAAGGCGAGTGAAGTGAGGAAGCGAGAGCTCGTGGGAGAGGGGAGGTAGAGGAAAGTCCTCCCAAACAGGACTGTGGGTTGAGAACACTGGAAGCCGCTACGTGGAAACACCCCTATGGGAGAGCTCCTGCACCCTGAGGTATGTGTCATCCTCTTCCAGGAGGAAGGGCTTCCTGACATCCCGCCTAACCCTCCCCTGGTGCAGCTTCAGGACCTGCCCTCTCGTCCTGTCACCAGCTGCCTGGGAGAAGAGCCTGACCCCCACCTGAGGACCACCTCAGCACTGGGGTAAGGTGGGTGGTGGTGGAGGGGTGTCACTCAGGGCTGTTCAGGCTCCTCATCAGCCCGGCCTTCTCTCCTGGATGTCCCTCTCACAGCAGAGGGAACCATCCCTCACACCAAGGTCTCCTCTGGCCTGTCCCCCCACTGCTCAGCACCTGCTGGTCTGCAGGCAGCAGCGGAGCTAAAGGTTCCTCTTGGTGGTCAACACAGAGGCCAACCCAGTCTGGCCCTTGACTACGGCAGGAGGTGCCTGGCCAGCCTTGGTCCTTTCACCTGGCTGTGAGATTCATCCATGTGTCAGCTTGACTTCTCAGCACTTCCCGCAGATGCTGGGAAGTCCCAGACTGGACCCAGTGGCAGGTAAGAACCAGATGCTGGAGCTGAGTTCAGGAATGCGTGGATTGGGATAAAAGGCAGGATGGATAGATTCCTCCTTGGGAGCTGCCCAAGAGGCAAGAGAGTCAAAGAGGCAAGTAGAAGTGAAGAGGGCTAACCCTCATGTTTCCTCAGGTTCATTCCCAATAGGATGCATATGGTCCTGGTGGCCAGCAGGATGACCATGAGCCAGCAATGTGCTCTTGTGGCCAAGAGGGCCAACAGCATGTTGGGGTAGATCAGAAGGGGGGTAGTTAGCAGATCAAGAGAGGTTCTTCTCCCCCTCTACTCTGCCCTGGTGAGACCACATCTGGAGCCTTGTGTCCAGTTCTGGCCCCTCAGCTCAAGAAGGAAGCTGATATCGAACCAATGCAGCCCTGAGGAGGAGGACTTGGGGGTGGTGGTGGACTAGAAGTTGAACAGGAGCCATCAGGGTGGCCCAGAGAGCCAGCCGTGTCCTGGGCTGCGTCAAGAGAAGCAGTGACAGACGATCGAGGGAGGTGATTCTTCTCCACTACTCTGCACTGGTGAGACTCCACCTGGAGTCTTGGGTTCTGTTTGGGAGTCCCCAACAGAAGGACTGAGAGCTCCTGGAAGGTGTCCAGCTGAGAGCAACTTCAATGAGCGGAGGGCTGGAGCACCTCCCCTCTGAGGACAGGCTGAGCAAGGTGGGGTTGTTCAGCCTGGAGAAGAGGAGGCTCTCCAGTCTCTGAAGGAAGGGGGCTACAAGACAGCTGGGGTGGGCTTTCTTTGCTTTGTTTTGTCTGGGGTTTTTAAAGCTTCCTTGTTCTTTCCTTCCAAGACATTCAGAGCTTTAGTACCTGAGCCCTGGCAAGCAGAAGCAACTATGGACTAGATAGCTGGGTCTCAATTAGGCACCAAACTAGGACAAGCACTATCAAGGATGCTGCCATGTGAAGCATCTACTGAGAGAAGCATGTCCATGTTCAGTGCAGTTTTCATCTGGGAAGGGTTGAAAAGACAGAACCTCTCAGGGGATTGGACTGGATGATCGTTCGAGGTCCCTTCCAACCCCTAGTGCTCTGGGATTCTGTGAAGGTTTTTAGTCCTGCTTTACTTCAGCCATTATTTAGTCGCCCTTTTGTACTTCCTGGTGGGGAGAAACAGCAACAGCTCCAGTTTAGCATATTAAAACCCAGCATTTATCAAGCATTTCCACTGATCCTGAGAGCTAACAGCAGCTCTCCAGAACCATGCAGCTAGGATCTTATTTTTGTAGCAGATGCCATCCTCATCGGAGGTCTCACCATGCTAGAAGGTTGCGTCCGCGCCGAGGACGCCGCGCAGAGACACGGAAGGCACTGTGAATTCACTCATTGTTATTTAGCTTTTGCTGCTGCTTTTCATCAGAGATGAAACAGACCCAGTGGACATTTCTGTCCTTTCCACTGGCTTTAAGGCAGAGCAAGAACTTCACACAGCAGAGGGTCGCGTCGATGTGAATTAGCAGAGGCAGTACTTGTGCTGGGACTGCTCGCTCGCCGCAGCAGGAACCTACAGCTGACTCTGCTGCTGAATTCATAACATTAACTACTGACTCCTAACACTAAATTCTGCTTCCCTCACCCCAAAATAGTTAATCACAGAATCAGAGAGGTCTTGAAAGATCATCCAGTCCAATCCCCCTGCCACAGCAGGATCCCCTAGATCCAGTCGCACAGGAACATGGCCAGGTGGATTTTAAATGTCTCCACAGAAGGAGACTCCACAACCCCTGGGCAGCCCCTGCCAGGGCTCTGTCACTCTCACTGGGAACAAGGTCCTTCTCACAATGATGTGGAACCTCCTCTGCTCCAGCTCACACCCACGGCCCCTTGTCGTATCACTGGGTGCCCCTGAGCAGAGCCTGGCTCCATCCTCCTGACACCCACCCTTCACACATTGATCAGCATTCGTGGGGTCACCCCTCAATCTCCTTTTCTTCAAGCTCAAGAACTGAGGGGCCCAGAACTGGACACAAGATTCCAGATGTGGCCTCACCAGGGCAGAGTAGAGGGGGAGGAGAACTTCCCTCCATCTAATAACCACTCCCCTTCTGATCCACCCCAGGATGCCATTGGCCTTCTTGGCCACAAGGACATACTACTGGCTCCTGGCCATCCTGCTGGCCACCAGCACCCCCAGATAAACTGTGTACTGGAATCTGAAGCCGCCTCCTGACGCGCCGGGGATTTTCCAAGACTATCAGATCACATTTCAGAGGTAGGAGGAGTAAATGATTGCTGACACGCTGTAACAATCCAGCCTGCTCTCCTGTTGAAGCCGTAGCTCTTCATCTCGAATTGCTCGATTAAGTCGGAATTTGCTCGAGCAACAACCTGTCTCCCGGAGAGATTTAAGCGATCGGTTTCTAATTAAACTATCAAAGTGTCAGGCAGCGAAGACACAGCGTCAATTTCATGAGCAGAACCATATTCCAAAGCACCTTCCTCGCTCGAGCCCAAACAACTATTCATCACGGTCACTTCTGGTTTAGCCTCAGGAGGAGTTTGGGCTCTAAATCAGTCAGCCGGGGCAACCCTGCCATAACTCAGCTGTTCTCTAACTCTTCTAGAAGGTGCAACTACCTGCAAAGGGCTTTCTCCTTCCACGTGAAAATGAAGCATTTCTGGGTCATTTAAACTGCTGTTTCCTTCTTTTCACAGGATCACAGAATCATTAGGGATTGGAAGAATAGAATCAGAGAACATTAGGGATCAGAAGGGACCTCAAAAGTTCATGGACTCAGAGAACATTAGGGATCAGAAGGGACCTTCAAAGTTCATGGAATCACAGACCATCAGGGATTGGGAGAGACCTCGAAAGATCATCTAGTCCAGTCCCCCAACACAGCAGGATCCCCTAGATCCACTCCCACAGGAATGTGTCCAGGTGGGTTTGAAACGTCTGCAGACAAGGAGACTTCACAACCCCCTGGGCAGCCCCTTCCATGGCTCTGTCACCCTCAGTGTGAAGAAGTTCCTTCTCATATTGATGTGGAACCTCCTGTGTTCCCGCTCACACCCATTGCCCCTCGTCCTATCACTAGATGACACTGAGCAGAGCCTGGCTCCATCTTTCTGACACCCACCCCTCAAATAAGAGGGCGACAGTCCTTCACACTTCTTGCCCTTCTAATTCTCTCTCTGCATAATTTCACAACATCCTTCTAGTGCTTCTGAGTGGCCTTGTCCTTCTTCCAAAGGTCATTTGCTTCCCCTTTCTTCTCAGAATCACAGAATTAGTGAGGCTGGAGAAGCCCTCTGAGCTCAGCCAGCCCAGCCCAGCACCTACCATCACCCCAGTGGCCAGACCAGGGCACTCAGGGCCACAGCCAGGCTGCGCTTCAGCACCTCCAGGGATGGGGATTCCCCCAGTGCCCTGGGCAGTCCAGTCCAGGCTCTGAGCACCCTTTCCCTGAGGAAGGGCTTCCTAACATCCAACCTAACCGTCCCCTGGTGCAGCTTCAGGCCCTGCCCTCTTGTACCCCTGGCCATGTTCCTGTGTGACTGGCTCTAGGGGATCCTCCTGGGGCAGGGAGACCACAGAACCACAGAATCCTCATGGCTGGAAAGGGCCTCCAGGGTCATCGAGTGCAGCCTTTTCTCAAAAGGATGGGACTGGATGGCCTTCCAAGGTCTCTTCCAACTGCTAATGTTCTGTGGTCCTGTGATTCTTGTCTTGTTCATACTCATTCATTGTTAATTGCATTTCTGAGCAGAGAGGAAGAATTTTTATGAAGCGAGAGAATGTTTTGTTGAGCCGCAGATTTGTTTTTGTTTTACTTTACTCGCTGTTATTTGCAAAATAACGTTTGTTTGCAATAAAAATACCACGTTATCTGCAAAAAAAACATGTAGTGGTTCCTCACTCTGCAGAGAAAATGAGGCTTTTATTAATTTTCCTGCGACTGAAATGAAAAAGTAAATCAATTCAGTTAAGGTTGCTTCAGAAAAACGCAGTGATCGGGATGGAAAATTAGAGCAATGTTCTGAGAGATTGATAAAGGAAGAGAGAAAGGGATCAGGGGATGGAGCATCTCTTGTGTGAGGACAGGCTGAGAGAGTTGGGGCTGGTCAGCCTGGAGAAGAGAAGGCTCCAGGGGACCTTCTTTTGACCTTCCAGTGCTCATGGAGGACCAACATGAAGGCAGGGGAAGGTCTTCTGAAGAGGGTTTGCACAGACAGGACAAAGAGCAGTGGGTCCAGGCTGGGAAGGGACAGATTGAGGCTGGAGATTAGAAAGAAGTTCTTCAGTGTGAGGGTGGTTGATGGTTGGAATGGGCTGCCTGGGGAGGTGGTGGGGGCCCCATCCCTGGAGTCACTGAAGGTCAGGTTTGATGAGGCTCTGAGCAGCCTGACCTGGGTGGAGTTGTCCCTGTGCAGGGAGGTTGGACTAGATGACCTCTGGAGGTCTCTGGAGTCGTTGAAGGTCAGGCTTGATGAGGCTCTGAGCATCCTGACCTGGGTGGAGTTGTCCCTGGGTAGGGAGGTTGGACTAGATGACCTCTAGAGGCCCCTTCCAGCCCAGAACATTCTCTGATCCTTTGAACTGACTACGGAAAAGACACCAAACACGCCGAGGATCGATCTCGCTGGCACGATGCTCACTTGCAAATTACAAAGAGGCCAAAAGGAAGCCCTCACGCAGGCGAGCTGCGTTTCCAGCGCCAGCAGCGACGCCACCGAACGCTCGCGCTAATGAATTCCAGAGCAGTAAAATAAGAGTCTTGAAATGTCAAAACAATAAGTGCTGCAGCCAAAATGCTGGGGGAGAAACAGCAATACCACTAATTTGGGGCAACGTGCCGCAGCTCTGGAGATAAATACCAAACAGAACTGGTCCTCTTCAGCTCTGCAACCTACAATCTCCACCCCTTGACAGGGCTGCAAACAGCCTCTTGGGAATGACACCGACATCGTCTGAGCAAGCGCTGTTAGAAGTCATAACACATCGTGCTCTGCTGCAGGAAAATCACAGCCTCACTGAATGAATCTCTGAAGCTCTTGGAGGAAATTCTGGGGAAGGAGACATGAATTTTACGTTGTTCTGGGTGTGAGGTTTGGATCCAGAGGGTTGTGTTTGCAAAGAAGGCTGAAATAATGTGAATGTGGAGGTGTGAATGGGTGTGTGACAGGTGGACAGGGCACAGATCCATGTACTGGGAATAGCCTTGTCATTGCTGCTTTATGGAATCACAGAACGTTAGGGATTGGAAGGGACCTTGAAAGACCATCCAGTCCAATCCCCCTGCCACAGCAGGATCACCCAGATCCAGTCGCACAGGAACATGGCCAGACAGGTTTGAAACATCTCCAGAGGAGACTCCAAAACCTCATTCCGGTGCTCTGTCACCCTCACTGTGAAGAAGCTCCCTCTCATATTTATGTTCCAGCTCACATCCACTGCCCTTCAGACCTTGGACTACAATTTATTTCTGTACACTTAGGCTCCTCTGTTTTGCCCAGGGGGCTTGTGGAGTCTCCTTCTCTGGAGACATTTAAGACCCACCTGGCCATGTTCCTGTGTGACTTGGTCTAGATGATCCTGCTGTGGCTGGGGGATTGGACTGGATGATCTTTCAAGGTCCCTTCCAACCCCTAATGATTCTATGGTTCTATGAAGTCCAACGACTTTGTGACTCATGAAAGGAGACTGAGAGTTGGCTCTTGCAAAGCCAAGCACAACAAAGGCCTCTATCAAACAGCAGGGGGCAATGAAACATAAATCAAAACAACAAGGAGCTTCTTGACAAAGCAGAGAAAACATGGAATATTACTACCTGAACCTTCTGTTTGCTGTAGTGAATGTTTCATGAGCAGCTAAAGACACAACGGGGATTTTTTTTGGAGAGGAAAAGGAAGGAGGATTTTTCATCTCACCCACAGAAGTCTACGAGCACAGGTAGGAGCAGTTGGTTGCATGGCAGAAGCTCAAGAGGGTTTGTTGCTCCATCAGTTTTAAAGCCTTTTCAAGTGCCTGCTGGTCTCAGGGCTGTAGACATTCAGACGTGTCAGTAGGGTGGACGAGGCCGAGCCTACAGGATGGTAAGAGCAGACTTAAGACAGGAGTTTGGTTGAGTCTCCTCTAACAAAAAGAAGCCGATTTGAGTGACTTGTCATCGTGCCATCGGAGCGCATGTTTATTGTAATTATATTTTCAGTCATTATTATTACTGATAGAAAACAGTGCGGTCCTTGGATACTCCAGAGCCTTATTTATTAGCGAAAGTGACAGCTAGTTCTGAATTTCAATTTGAATCAGCCGTAGACGCCGCAACGCGTTTCCACAGCACACGTTTCACAGTTGAACGTGTAGTTGTGCATTTTGCCGGCCGTCGCTCATCTCCTCATCTCGCTACCGCATCCTGCACACAGCACCACATTCAGTGGCATAAGCAATGTGTGCCAGGGCACCTTAGGTCTCTAGTATCAGACCTTCTATGAGCTAGGCACTCATTTGCACCAGCTTCTTCTGCAGTGGATCTAACCAGGTGGATAGATGACGGTAGAGCGGTGGCTGTGGTCTGTCTTGACTTGAGTAAAGCACTCGACACGGTCTCCCACAGCATCCTCACAGCCAGACTGAGGCAGTCTGGTTTGAGCAATCAGTTAGTGAGGTGGATCGTGAACTGGCTACAGGATAGAAGCCACAGAGTAGTGGTCAGTGGCACAGAGTCTAGTTGCAATCCTGGATCTAGTGGAGTCCCTGAGAAGTTGGTACTGGGACCAGTACTATTCAATATATTCATTGATGATTAGATAAGGGATTAGAGAGTAGGGCTGCCATTCAATGGGACCTGGACAGGCTGGAGAGCTGGGCAGGGAGAAATTTAATGAAGGGACCTTGAAGCATTATCCAGTCCAATCCCCCTGCCAGAGCAGGCTCCCCTAGATCCAGTCACACAGCAATATCTCCAGGCAGGTTTGAAACACCTCCAGAGAAGGAGACTCCACAACCCCCCTGGGCAGCCTGATCCAGTGCTCCGTTACCCTCACTGAGAAGTTGCTTCTCAGATTGATGCGGAACCTCCTCTGTTCCAGCTCACACCCACTGGCCCTTGTCCCATGATTAGATGCCCCTGAGCACAGCCTGGCTCCATCCTCCTGGCACCCTACATTCCAGATTTATCAACACTCATGGAGTCACCTCTCAGTCTCCTTTTTCCAAGCTGAAGAGACTCTGCTCCCTCAGCCCTTCCTCAGCAGGGAGATGCTCCCCGCCCTCCATTGCATAAATACCATTTCTGGCTGTAAACTGATGGGTCTGTATGAAGGAGGAATTCAAATACCAGTAAGCAGGCTGTACTCTGACCGTACAGGCTGTTCTCTATCCCTGTCTACTTTTACTCCTCAACTACATGACCACCTACTCCATTTCTAGTCCATTTGTGACTTCAAGAGAAAAAGATCTGTCATTTTCAAGCAGAAAGCACCGAGATATTGCAGCAATACTGCACGAAGAAATACAGATCTGTCATCCCCTCACTTCCAAAGTGCTTAATTTTTGCAGATTTAAGTGCTTTCAATGTATTTTTTTAATCTCAATTACAACCATTCCTCCAACATTTTGTCATATAAATATTTAATACGGTGCTGATATGGATGTTTTTAATATCTGTGTCACTTTATTACTCGAGATAAAAGACTAATTACTGTTTCCTTTAGGAAAGTAAACGTTGTAAACATTTTAAATCTATGAGGTAACAAGTGATAAATTAAAAGTCCTTGAAGCCTGTGCAGCCACTGTTATAACAGAATCACAGGACATTAGGGGTTGGAAGGGACCTCGAAAGACCATCCAGCCCAGTCCTCCTGCTACAGCAGGATCACCTAGATCCAGTCACACAGGAACATGGCCAGGTGGGTTTGAAATGTCTCCAGAGAAGGAGACTCCACAGAATCACAGAATCATCAGGGATTGGAAGGGACCTCCAAAGATCACCCAGTCCAATCCCCCTGCCTGCCACAGCATGATCACCTAGAGCAAGCCGCACAGGTACATATCCAGGTGGGTTTGAAACATCTTCAGGGAAGGAGACTCCACAACCCCCCTGGGCAGCCCCTTCCAGGGCTCTGTCACCCTCACTGGGAAGAAGCCCCTCCTTATATTGATGTGGAACCTCCTCTGCACCAGCTCACACCCACTGCCCCTTGTCCTATCACTAGATGTCACTGAGCAGAGCCTGGCTCCATCCTCCTGACACCCACCCTTCACATATTTACCAACAGTAATGGGGGTTGGGGTCACCCCTCAGTCTCCCTTTTTCCCAGCTCAAGAGCCCCAGCTCCCTCAGCCTTTCCTCAGCAGGGAGATGCTCCCCTCCATCACAATAGGAAGAAGAGGTCTTAATTTCCAAGACTTTTGGATTCTTTCCTGTGAAGACGAGGCTGAAAGAACGAACAGTCTCTGTGATGCCTAAGTTTCATACCTGGAGTTATGTTAGGAATGGAAAGATGTGGTGTGAGGACACACTTTGACAGCAAAACAATGCTGCAAGCATGGCAGGCAAGGAGGCTCACCCAGGTATCAATGAATTCATCAGAGCCATGATTGTCTCTGGACATGTACAGTCACGCAGCACCTCCTGTATGAGGACAGGCTGAGCAAGGTGGGGTTGTACAGCCTGGACAAGAAGAGGCTCCCAAGTGACCTTTGAGCAGCTTTCCAGTAGCTGAAGGGGGCTATAAAAAAGCTGAGGGAGGGCTGTTGACACAGGTGGTAGCGAGAGGACAAGGGGAAAGGGTTCCAGGCTTGAAGAGGGGAGACTGAGGTTGGACATGAGGAACAAATTCTTTGCTGTGAGGGTGGGGAGATGCTGGAACAGGCTGCCCCAAGCAGCTGTGACTGCCCCATCCCTGGCAGTGCTGAAGGTTGGCTGGGCCCTGAGTGACCTGCTCTAGTGAAGGTGTCCCTGCCTGTGCAGGGGGTTGGAACTGGGTGGTCTTTATGGTCCCTTCCAACCCTGGCCATGCTGTGATTCCATGATGCCTGCAGTCAAAAGATGCAGGGCTTTCTTACACATCCTCATGGAGACACATCTCTTCCAGGCAATGGCAGACCACATTCTAGATGGAGCAGAACTGTCTCTGAGTAGAGCCTGTGATATGTCACAAACATTTTACCTTTTGACTGCGAAGACCCAGCGTTGTCACGCCGCACGTTCAGCTTCCCAAACGGACTGATGGCTTCAGAGAAGATTGTCTGCGCCGTGCCGCTTCTTATCTGAGGCAGTGTTCTTCCCAGTGCTGCAAAGTAAATTAAAATAAAGTGTTTAAATCTACTGCTTATGATAAAGAACCCCGAATCTTCTCCTAATAAATGTGAAATACAACTTGTCATGTTCCTTTCACTTTGTGGGAAAAGCTACCACAAGGCTTAGCCAGTTCAGTCTAATATGTTGACATTTATTTTTGCTGCAATAAATGTTAGGATTATATTTTTGCATTAAATTCTGGCATTTTTAAAGATCACGTTGACAAGTAATTTATTCTTCAAAATCACTCCGGTTTGTTTTTCCTTTTTGAATATGGATTTGACCATGTGTCTCCCAGGCACAGCACAAAGCATATTTCACGTGTTTTGCAACCTATTAGTTTGATTTAAATCCACTTTTTCTGTCAGGATTCGCGCGAGCCGCTCCTGATGCTCTGAATTATGGCTCAGGAATAATCACATGGAATCCCATTTCACACTGGCTCTGTGGCCTGTGAGCTCTCGTCACCGCGAAGCTCTGCAGCTTCTCGGAGTTTTTCCAGGGGAGGTGGCATGAGAATCACTAGAGACTGTCTTTGTCTTAATCCATCACAGAATCGCAGGCTCATTCAGGTTGGAAAGAGCCTTGGGATGATCAGCGTCACCCATCGACCCTACTCTACCAGCTCACCCCCTAAAACCTGGAGAATCAAGCAACACTACATCCCCCAACACTACATCCAACTCATCCAGGGATGGGGACTCAACCACCACCCTGGGCAGCCCATCCCAGGGCCTGGCCACTGTCTCCAGGAAGAATTTCTTCCTGGTGTCAAGTCTAAACCTCTCCTGTTGGAGCCTGAAGTTCTTTTGCTAATGACCTGTAAGAAGAGCCCAGCACCAACATCTCTGCAGGGTCCATTCAGACAGTTGTAGACAACTATGAGGAGTCTCCCTCAGCCCTCAGCCTCCTCTTCCTCAAACTAAACAGCCCCAACTCTCTCCATCTCTCCCCATCAGGTTGATTCTCCAGGCCCTTCCCCAGCATTGTTACCCTCCTCTGCCCTTGCTCCAGCACCTTGATGTCTCCCTTGGACTGAGGTGCCCCAAACTGGACCCAGTGCTAAAGGTGCAGCCTCCCCAGAGCTGAGTGCAGGGGGACAATCTCCTCCCTGCTTCTGCTGGGCACACAGTTTCTATTCCAGGCCAGAATGCCATTGGCCTTCTTGGCCACCTGGGCACCCTGCTGCACATGTGTGCTGTGCACGTTAGGACATGTCTCAGGGTGTCAGGAGGATGGACCCAGGCCCTGCCTAGGGGCACCCAGTGATAGGACAAGGGGCAGTGGGTGTCATCTGCAACACGGGAGGTTCCATATAAATGTGAGAAGGACCTTCTTCCCAGTGAGTGTGACAGAGCCCTGGAAGGGGCTGCCCAGGGGAGTTGCGGAGTCTCCTTCTCTGGAGATGTTTCAAACCCACCTGGCCATGTTCCTGCGTGGCTGGATCTAGGGGATCCTGCTGAAGCAGGGGGTTGTTTTGAGGTCCCTTCCAATCCCTAACGTTCTGCGACGTCCCCCAAACACATCTTGTCCTGCAGGCAAATTTTCCAGGTTTAAAAAGCAGCCCCTGGAGCAGCTTGTAGGAAAAGAAGACAAAGTCAATTAAGTCATAAGAAATCCTCTATTTTCACGAGAAGGGAACATGTTATAAAATCTTATTACCGGGCAGTGCTCTAGTGCGGAAGTTTCTCCTTTCCAATTTCGAAGCCTTGACTCCTGCTGCAAATTAACCGCTCCAGCTCAAACAGCTGGGGAGCTCCTCAGAGAAGCCCTGCACAGGATTTTTGGTCTCTGTTGGAAAAAAAACCAAATGCATCTTAATTTAAAGGCTGAAGCCCCCTCCAAACTCTTTTATTACTTAGACCTTGATAAATACCTTAGTTAAAGGTTTTATTAATGCCGCGGAGCGGGACGTTCCAGACAAGGCATCAAGTCGCCTCCTGAACTCCGAGGAGGCTGCATCTTTAAACCGACCGGCCCGAAAGGCAGCCCCAGGTGATAAATGAAGCAGTCAGAGACTGCTGCCAGCACCTTTTGCCGAATGACAAAGCACGGGAACACTTCCACAGATGTTGAAATTATGAGGGAGCAAAGCAGGTGCTCAGATCCTATTTACTAAAAATAGAACCCATCAAGTTCCAAGCGGAGCCCACATTTCATACGTCAGGCGCAGCCTGGGCTCTGCACTTCTTGTCCCTGTTTTATGATCAGCTTAATACTCCACATCTTGGTCCATAATCATGCAGCTGCTCTGGATTCTATAGGTAAGTTATGAACATGTTCCTGGGTGATTTGATCCAGGGGATCCTGCTCTGGCAGGGGAATGGGACTAGATGACTTGTTGAGGTCCCTTCCAATCCCTAATGCTCTGGGATTCTGTGAAGTTCAGGCCATATTAAATAAGTGGGGTTTAAATAGTGTAGATCGATTGAGTGTTGAGCAGGGAGAAAGGGACTTGGGGGTCCTGGTGGCCGGCAGGATGGCCAGGAGCCAGCAATGGGCCCCTGTGGCCAAGAAGGCCATCCTGGCGTGGATCAGAACAGGGGTGGTTAGCAGACTGAGAGAAGGTGAAGGGTGAAGGGTGGGTGTCAGGAGGATGGAGCCAGGCTCTTCTCAGGAGCATCTAATGATAGGACAGGGGGCAGTGGGTGTGAGCTGGAACAGAGGAGGTTCCCCATCAATATGAGAAGGACCTTCTTCCCAGTGAGGCTGCCAGAGCCCTGGCAGGGGCTGCCCAGGGAGGTCCTCAGTTAACAAAGCAGTTGTTAATTTGCTGTGTGAACCTTATCTTGCAGCAGTGGCCTGACAGGAGCGTTTAGACCAAGACAACGGCACCGAGCGCTTCAGAACTTCCTTACTCAACAGATGAATGAGTTATACTAGTCCAGGGACTGTCTTAATTGATTTTTCACTTAATCTGGATCCTTTCCGTGAGATCCTTGTCACTTTTGGTTCTGCTGCGCTTCGGGCAGACGGGATCGGGAAGGACATCTGAGGACTTGCCTGCCATATCAAATGCTCTTCTTGATTTCACAGCGCTGGGTGGAAGGTCGCTGTGCTGGATAAATAACTGCAACTGGGGACAATACTTTAGCAGGAGCCGTTAACACCTTTGGAAAGCAGAACTCCTGAGAAGAAAACGATGAGGAGGAGACTTCTTGCAGGAACGTGGACATTTAGCGCGCTGGCTCAGAGAACGATTCATGCTTCAACAGCTGAAAGGGAAAGTGGCTTCCAGCCTGGAGAGAGAAACAGGAAGCACTAAGAAGGAAAGGTTTCAATCTGGTTGCTGCTCTTGATTTAAAGAATTGGAGAGGTTGTTAAAGATGCAAACTCAGTGCCTGCTGTACAGCCCACCGAAGCTGCGCAGGTGGCATCAACTATAGTCCTACAGCTGATGACACAGAGGTGGAGGGCGACTGCTTCTTTGACAGGTCAGAGGATTTAAAACAACTGTTTTAAATTGTGAGAGCCAACAAGTGTTTGAATGTTGGACTACAGAGGACCTTTAAGGTCCCTTCCAACCCCTAAACAGTTCCATGATGATCCTATCACCATGTGCCACAGTGAATGAAGAGTTTTGACCGTCTGGAATCCGTGATTCTTGCTAGAACAAATTCAGACACAGTTTATGCTGAGCTGAAGGAGCTAGGGATTATATTGAAATATGCTGGCTTTCAACAGATCCTTGTCAGAGAACCTTGAATAGGTCCTCAGATTTATCTGGACTCAGACTGTGATCAATAGCCCCTCACGCTTCACACGACAGCTAATGATAAGATGGCAAGTGTTTGTCAGGGTACTTACAGCGGGTATCACTGGTAGAAACTGGAAATTTATGAACTTATTAAAAGACATTTGGCTCTTTATGATTCCATCAATAAAAGGGCTCTCTCTCACTTAGCTTCACCCGAGGTTCAGCACAGCTCCTCGCTCGGTTTCATAAACCGCTCTGCTGTCTCTTTAGCTGCAGCACGAAAAAACACCCTCAAATTCCAACAAGCAGGTTGCTGCTCTGACAGGTGAAGGTCAATCATCACCCTCTAGAGAGACTAAACCGCAGATGATTCTCGAGAGTCTTCAAGAACGGAACAAATCCTTCTTCCTTTTGAAAGCACAGATTTCCTGCCATCCCCTTCCCTGTGAGGGAGACCTTTCCCCTCTCCTCAGATTGGCAGCAGAGTCTCGTTTGCCTGGTCTCCACGTTCTGAAGGTAACAGCTCAGCAAAACCAGCACTCAAAACAGAAACGTACAGTTCTGTGGAACAAAACTGCTAGACAGTCTTCAGAGAGGTCTATCAGGCTACCGGCTCAGAAGGCAGAAAAGTTTTGTAAAGCTCTTGAAAATGTCTTGGTCTCCTCATCCCGTGTTGCCAGGAACTTTCAGAGCTCCAGGGCTTGGGCTTCATGCCCAGGAAGCTTAAGGAAATGTTGACTGAACTCAAAAGATATTGACACGGTCTAGGGGATCCTGCTGTGGCAGGGGGATTGGACTGGATGATCTTCCAAAGTCCCTTCCAATCTCTAATGATTCTAGTCTGGTGGAAAGCAGGGTGACCAGGAGCCAGCAACGAGCCTTCGTGGCCAAGAAGGGATTCTTTTGTAATGAAATCCTTTGTAAGATCATTTATTGCTGGTGAAATGTTATCCCCTTGTCCACCCTTTTCATCACAGAATCACAGAATCATCCTGGCTGGAAAGGGCCTCCAGGGTCCTCCAGTCCAGCCCTCATCCCAACATCTCCCTAACTCCTACACCACAGCATCAAGTGCTCGAGCTATTCGCTTTTTAAACACCTCCAGGGACGGGGACTCCACCACCTCCCCGGGCAGCCTGTTCCAGAGCTGTGACAGACAGGAAAGTCTTGTGTTTTAGTCCACACTAAAGCCTAGGTCTGCTTTAGCATAAATGGAGCTATGACAACATTTTGGAATCATAGAAGCTTTAGGGATTGGAAGGGACCTCGAAAGATCATCTAGTCCAATCCCCTTGGCACAGCCACTACAATATCCAGTTCGACAAGCATTTGTCACTGGGGTACTAATTAACAAGAAGGATCTTATATATATATATATATTTCTAAACAGAGATATGTGTATATATATAATTTATATATTTTAATGTATTATTTCTATATCTAAACATATATATTTAGACATATAAATATATATTTCTATATCTATTTATAATATGTATCTATAATATATATCTAAATATATGTTTAGGTATCTATTATTTATATATCTGTAACCACTGCTGGCGCTGCCTCTGCCCTTCACAAGCCCATTACATGAACAAATGAACGAGTTATTTCCATCTGCTTCAGATCAGGCCCATCAAAGGTCGTGGCTGTAAGTGATGTTCTACCCACAGTCCTGCTGCTTTCACTGCTGCTGGAGGTTATCCATGCAGAGCCATGAATTTTGACACTACTCTTTAAAAAGGAGCTTGTGGAGAGTGTTGACCTCTTCTCCCTAAGAACTAGTGATAAACCAGGTGGAAACGGCCCGAAGTTTAGGGAGGGGAGGTTTGCACTGGATATGAGGAAGAAATTCTTGGCAGCAAGAGTGGTTGGGCACTGGAAGGGCCTTCCCAGGGAAGGGCTTGAGTCACCATCTCTGGAGGTGTTTAAGAAAGGTGCAGCCATGGTGCTTCATGCCCTGCTGTAGCAGCAGGCACGGAGGGGGTTAGTTTGTGTTTGTGGATCTATCAGGGATTTAGGGGTTCAGGTCTTTGGGTTTGTTGTTGTTGTGGGTCTGGTTGGACTCAGTAGTCTAGGAGGTCTTCTCCAACCAGGAACATTCTGTGATTCTGTCATATGCTTTTGGTGTGGAGAGTGGAGATGCTCTAGGTTCCATTTACTCCATCGAATACTTTAGCTGAGCATCTGTGCAGCATCTGCAAAAACTCTGCTTCTTCCATTTCCCCCAAGACAGTCCTGTTTCCCCTTCCCCTGGTTTGTGGGAGCAGGTCGCCCCGCTCCATACAACACAAGAGTCCTGTCAGACCGGCATGGAGGCACCACCTGCCACTTTCTCACAGACTTGCTTGGTACAGAAGGTCACAGCTACTCGTCAGGTGAATTGAACCCTAAGGGCTCAGTAGGTGTTTGTGCTCTAGCTTCTCCTTGAAGGGAGGTGGAGATGGTGGGGGAAGCAATTTGAATATGAGCAGGACTGTTTCAGGGGGGAAAAAAGACACCTTTAGAGATGATTCTGTATAAGGTACTAATTAGTGAATTTGAAGCCTATTTTACACTTCTATCAACATCAAGCAGGAAGTCAAACTTTTGTTCCAAATACTCTGAACTTACCTTGCTTCAGGCGTTCCTTTCCTGTGGCTTAATCGCCCTTCACGAACTCCAAGCAGCTCGTGAACAGATAATTCAAGTATATTTAAGGAGACCTGAGTAACTCTTTCCACACTAAGGTCCATGTTTGGTCTGGTTTGTTCAATTACCAGTTTTATGAGGCTGCAAAATGGGAATTTCTGGGAAATTTGAGAATTAAGAAAGTAAAAAATCAAAGTAAATTGGGAGTGACGTCGTAATTGTCTGACAGCACTGAGTGGACTCTCAGAATCATAGATTCATCCTGGCTGGAAAGGACCTCCAGGATCATCTAGTCCAGCCCTCAGCCCAACACCTCCCTAACCCCTAGACCATGGCCTCAAGGGCTCTAGCTACTCAGTGTTTAAACATCTCCACCACCTCCCCGGTGGACTTGCTGATCCTAGAGGTCCTCTCCAGCCATGATGACTCCATGATTGGCAAGGCAATGAAGCCACCCTGTGCTGAGAGAGCTGCCTTTGTTTTGCCTGGAGAACAGGAGAACTCAGGGGAGACCTTCTCCCTCTCTACAACTCACTGAAGGGAGGTTGCAGTCAGGTGGGAGTCAGGCTCCTCTCCCAGGCATCTAGTGACAGGACAAGAAGACAGGGCCTGAAGCTGCCTGGGGAGGATGTTAGGAAGCCCTTCCTCATCAAAAAGGTGATCAGACACCAGACTGGACTGGTCTGCCCAGGGCAGTGGGGGAGTCCCCATCCCTGGAGGTGTTGAAGGGCAGCCTGGCTGTGGCCCTGAGTGCCCAGGTCTGGCTGATGGGGTGATGTTAGGTGCTGGGCTGGGCTGGATGATCGTAGAGGTCTTTTCCAGCCTCAATCATTCAGTGAGTCTGTACTAAGAAGAGCATGCAAAGAGCAAGCCATGGTTTGGTCTGGAGGTCTCTGAATGTGCATGGATCAAAAAAACACAGTATGTGACAAGTGCTAGGAGGAAGAGGCTCCAGAGCACACAAAGCCTAACAGAGCAGCTTGGAGCAGCCACGTCGTTTGCACAAGGTTAAATCTCGGAGGGAAGTCGCTGCCTGCCTACCTCGGATCACCGTGACGAGGCTCACAGCACTGCCTGGTTTGGCTGTAAGGAGGAGATGTCAAAAGCCACCAGAAACCCTCAGCTCCTACACCTCTTGGTATGCAAAAGCAACTTGGTCCTTTGAAACTCTTACAAACGTCCATAGAAGAGAGTTGTTGCGTCCCCCAGGACGCCTTGAGAGCATTTGGTGCGGCTCTGTAATCAAGCTTTTACATATGAAGAGTAATTTAACTGTCTTTGCAGCACTTCTCCTTCCCAAAACGTGACAGAAAGAACAAATCAGACAGATGTCTACAACATTCTTTCTCTGGCTGAAATCCCTGAGGGCTGCAGGTGTTTAACATCTCCAAAGAGCAGCTTCTCAAGGTACACAGCCCTGCAATAAACGGGGGATAACAGAAGGATTGCAGAGTGCTCCGCTGCGTGAGAAAGCAGGTTTCTCCTGGTTAAAAAAATAACAACCCAGAAATTCACATAAAAGTAACAGGCTAAAGAATGAAAACGTCTTCGTTTTTAAAATAGGAGAAAATAATAGGGGGTTTTAAATGTCTTAGCTTTTTAAAATAGGAGGCAGTCACAAAACTGAGGGGCTTTTCCACAGAACCACAGAACGTTAGGGATTGGAAGGGACCTTGAAAGGTCATCCAGTCCAATCCCCCGATGCCTCTGAACAAGGACTTGCAGCTAGGCTGTTCTTCCCTTGGCGAAGCAGGAGCATTAAATCTGAAATCTGGAAAACTGATTTTAAAAGTAAAACATTACTTTAAAATTATCATAGTCAGATTTTTTTTAAAAATGTAAAGTAATTTAAAAAATGACTTGATGTCATTATTTACAAGTTTGCTATTTCTTTCACTTTGCAAAGGACGCCAAGCTGAGTGGTGCAGTTGGCACACCTGAGGGATCTGATGTCTTACAGGGCATGGACAAGCAATAGAACTGTTTCCAGTCCATTAATGCTGAAGTGTGCCCATAGTACATCCTCCAAAATACAGTGCACCCTGTGCTCGCTTGGAATCCTGGAAGATTCACTCAAATCATCTACATTCTTACGGGAACGAAAAGGACTGTGATGGAGAGGGCGATGGAGAGGAGACTGCCTGGCTTGGCTTGTAGGAACAAGCGAAATAAAGGCCTCAGGAGAGGCTAGGCTTACTGTTTAGACATTCCAAAAGAAGACTACCACAACTCTGGAGACCTAAAAATCAATGGACTGAGAGAACCTAGCCATGCAATGAGTCATAGATAATTTTACAGTGTTTGAGAAGATGATTATCTATCTATCTATCCATCCATCCATCTTTATCTATCTTTAAATATCTACGTGTCTTGATCTATTTGCCTATCTGCCTATCTATCCATCTATCTATCTATCCATCCATCTATCCGTCTATCCAATCTATCAATCTATCCATCCATCCATCTGTCCATCCATCCATCTATCCATCCATCTATCCATCTATCCATCCATCCATCTATCCATTCATCTATCCATCTTATCTATCCATCCATCCTTCTATCTGTCCATCCATCCATCTATCCATCTATCTATCCATCTATCCATCCATCTATCCATCTTATCTATCTATCTATCCATCCATCCTTCTATCTGTCCATCCATCCATCTATCCATCTATCTATCTATCTATCTATCCATCCATCTGTCTATCTATCCATCCGTCTATCCATCCATCTATCTATCTATCTATCTATCCATCCATCTGTCTATCTATCCATCCGTCTATCCATCCATCTATCTATCTATCTATCTATCTATCTATCTATCTATCTATCTATCTATCCATCCATCCATCCATCCATCCATCTATCTGCCTGCTTACCTCCCTAGCTAAAGACCAGTTGGAGATCACTTGGTTTGAGATCTCCACTTTCAAGAGTTCACCCACTTCCACATTAACAGAGGCACCTTGTCCATAAAACTGGGAAGCACTTTTTGCCAGCATGTGGACAGACAAAATGATGCGACGAGGCTTTCACTTCAACCTTTTCTGAAGAATTCAGAGTGCTGCAGAATCACTTTGTCTGTTATTTTGCCTGAGAGACGTGTGACACCTACATTACTTTAATCATAGTTATTTTATCATCTCAGAGTCACTATGGAATTTTTCTTGATTCCTTTTTCCCTGCACCCCCAAAATATGTTGCTCAGATTCACCCATTTGACTTGGACAGATTTCACACAGATTTATCAACACTCATGGGGTCACCCCCAGTCTCTTTTTCTCCAAGCTCAAGAGCCCCAGCTCCCTCAGCCTTTCCTCAGCAGGGAGATGCTCCACTCCCTTCATCATCCCTGTGGCTCTGTACTGGGCTCTCTCCAGCTGCTCTGTGTCCTTCTGGAACAGAGGGGCCTAGCACTGGAGACAAGATTCCAGATGTGGTCTCCCCAGGGCACAGTAGAGGGGGATGAGAACCTCTCTCCATCTAATAACAACACCCCTTCTGATCCACCTCAGGATGCTGTTGGCCTTCTTGGCCACAAGGGCCCATTGCTGGATCATGGCCATCCTGCCGGCCACTAGGACTCTGAGGTCCCTTTCTCCTCTGCTGCTCTCCAGCAGGTCAGACTGCACCCTATGCTGGTACCTGGGGTTGTCCTTGCCCAGATGTTCTTAGGCTGCTCTCTGAGATGCACCTTAGGGAGGCTACGCATGACAGCTGGAAAGTACAACATAGGCGAAAGCTCTTTAATTACAAGGGAACATCTCATTGTGTGGATGCAGTGAGAAGAAAACAAACACCCCTGAACTGCCAAGCCCTCTAAAACCTGCCAAGTTTAGCGTGTTCTTTCTGCCCCCAGCGCTGGCTAACTGCTGTTTTAATTGGCAGTGCCAAAGTGGAGATGGAGCTATGAAACACGACCACCTCGTCGTGTGAGGGACGGGGTCTGAAGTGGCAGCCCTGACACTGACTCATACTTGTGCAGCTCTCTGAAAGAGCAGATCTTTGCGGGGTTTTTTTAGATCTCTCTCAATTTGGACTACTTAGGAGTAAAATGAACATTTCCCCCTCCTCCTGCCCCGCCAGGGTTTTCTGTCAGAAAGTGCCAGCTTGACAAAGCTGCTAAGTTTTGTGGGAAGGCGCCGATTTCCTTGAATCTCCTGACAGAAAGCAGGCAGATTTCCCAGGACAAGGTTTCTCGCCAGCAAGCCTATCTTGTCAGCATCTGAGAATGTCAGCCCTCTGCCACAAAACTGGGGACGTCATCATCCAGGAGGTCTATCTTTAGCCAGGATACTCCACGGAGAGCGCGCCTCTTGTCAGGATACTCAGGGCAGCTGACTCCTTCACTGAGCCGGCAGCACGCTTTGCATCGCTGATGCTCTGGCAGCACCTGCTTGAGAAAGGCTTCCTTGCGCAGAGATTGATTCAGCTTTGCAGCGGTAGATGGAAAGCTGGGGCTTCAGATCTGCAGGAGCTATTTCCCTTCCAAGTAGAGAAAAGTTACTTGAAATTACTTCTAACGAGTCGCTACCGAGTGAGAACGTCATGGAGAAGAAGGTTTCCAAATGCACAGTCATGCAGCTCCTGGTGTCAGCGAGAGCTAAGAGGGCTGACGCAACTAATGAAGACAAACCAGACTCGATCACCACAATGAAACTGTGGTGGTGACAGTCCACATGGCCTGAGCAGTGGCTAAATGGGCCTGGCAAATCCGGTGGCCTTCTGCTCTGGAGTCTCTTCCAATTCAATGCAAGCTCTGCTGTCCTCCCTCCTCTCTTCTCCCTCTTGTCTCCTCTCTCCACTCTTCTTTCATCTCTTCTCTCCTTCTC